>JAWNPQ010000028.1:0-57144 GCA_035047465.1 Drosophila sordidula | reverse complement strand
AATATTGATCCATTAATAATGATTAAAAATTGAAGTTACTTTAGGGATAACAGCGTAATTTTTTTGGAGAGTTCATATCGATAAAAAAGATTGCGACCTCGATGTTGGATTAAGATATAATTTTGGGTGTAGCCGTTCAAATTTTAAGTCTGTTCGACTTTTAAATTCTTACATGATCTGAGTTCAAACCGGCGTAAGCCAGGTTGGTTTCTATCTTTAAAATTTTATAATATTTTAGTACGAAAGGACCAAATATTAAAATAATTATATTTTAGTTAAGAATATTATTAATATAATAAACTATTTTGGCAGATTAGTGCAATAAATTTAGAATTTATTTATGTAATTTTTATTACAAATAGTACTTGTTTTATATAGAATTAATTATGTCTTTAATTGGAAGTTTATTATTAATTATTTGTGTTTTAGTAAGTGTTGCTTTTTTAACTTTATTTGAACGAAAAGTTTTAGGTTATATTCAGATTCGTAAAGGTCCTAATAAAGTTGGTTTAATAGGGATTCCTCAACCTTTTTGTGATGCAATTAAATTATTTACTAAAGAACAAACTTATCCATTATTATCAAATTATTTAAGATATTATATTTCTCCTATTTTATCTTTATTTTTATCTTTAATTGTTTGAATATGTATACCTTTTTTTGTTAAATTATATTCATTTAATTTAGGAGGGTTATTTTTTATGTTGTACAAGTTTGGGGGTTTATACTGTTATAGTAGCTGGATGATCTTCTAATTCTAATTATGCTTTATTAGGAGGGTTACGTGCGGTAGCTCAAACTATTTCATATGAAGTTAGATTAGCTTTAATTTTATTATCCTTTGTTTTTTTAATTGGAAGTTATAATTTTTTATATTTTTATATTTATCAGACATATATTTGATTTTTGTTTATTTTATTTCCCATAGCTTTAGTATGGTTAACAATTTCATTAGCTGAAACTAATCGTACTCCTTTTGATTTTGCTGAAGGAGAATCTGAATTAGTTTCTGGGTTTAATGTAGAGTATAGAAGAGGAGGATTTGCATTAATTTTTTTAGCAGAATATGCAAGAATTTTATTTATAAGTATATTATTTTGTGTAATTTTTTTAGGGTGTGATGTTTTTAATTTTTTATTTTATTTAAAATTAATATTAATTTCATTTATTTTTATTTGAGTTCGAGGGACTTTACCTCGATTTCGTTATGATAAATTAATATATTTAGCTTGAAAATCTTTTTTATCTTTTTCATTAAATTATTTATTATTTTTTATTGGGTTAAAAATTTTATTATTTTCATTAATATTATGAATTAATTTTAGTAAAGTTAATAGAAAATAATAATTTCTATCTTATGTTTTAGAAACATATGCCTATTCAAGCTCATTAACTAATTTAATAATTATATTATCTCTTTTATCTTTTTTTAGAGCCGCTTATACTTTATATTTATATTCGTTTAGTCAACACGGAAAAAAATTTTTCTAGTGTTTATTTATTTAGAGGGGGGTAAAATTTGTGAGTATTTATTAATATTGTTACATTGCTTACCTTTAAATTTATTAATTTTAAAAAGTGATATATGTTTATTATGGATATATTTAAATAGTTTAAGAAAAATACTAATTTGTTGGGTTAGAGATATGAGTATGTCATTTTAGATTTTAGATTCTATTAGAATTATATGTTTTTTTTAAGATTATATTTTTTATTAAATAATATAATTTATTTTATTGAATGAGAAGTGGTTTCTTTAAATTCTATATCTATTGTTAACATTTTTATTTGATTGAATGAGATTATTATTTATATCATTTGTTTTAATAATTGCTTTTTTAGTAATTTATTACAGAAAAGAATATATAATAAGAGATTTCAGAATTAATGGTTTTATTATATTAGTTTTAATATTTGTTTTATCAATGGATAGGTTATAGATGGGTTAGGATTAGTTTCTAGTTCAGTAATTTATTTCCAAAATATTAAATCTCTTAATGCAGAGATATTAACTGCGTTATCTAATCGAATTGGTGATGTTGCTTTATTATTAGCTATTGCATGAACATTAAATTATAGGAGATGAATATTTGTTATTTAGATATTTGTTATTTAGAAGTTATGCAGAATGATTTTGAGATAATATTAATTGGGTCATTGGTAATATTGGCGGCTATAACAAAAAGAGCTCAAATTCCTTTCTTGTCTTGGTTACCCGCAGCAATAGCAGCACCAACTCCTGTATCAGCTCTAGTTCATTCATCCACATTGGTTACAGCTGGGGTGTATTTATTAATTCGTTTTAATATTTTGTTAGCAAATTCTTGAATGGGACAGTTATTACTATTATTATCAGGGTTAACTATATTTATAGCAGGATTTGGGGATAATTTTGAATTTGATTTAAAAAATACTATTGCTTTATCAACTTTAAGACAATTACGGTTGATAATGAGAATTTTATTTAGGATTTTATAAATTAGCCATATTTCATTTATTAACTCATGCTTTATTTAAAGCTTTATTATTTATATGCGCAGGGGCTATTATTCAAAATATAAATAATTCTCAAGACATTCGCTTTTTAGCTGGATTTTATTCAAAGGATATAATTTTAGAAATTATTATAATTAGTAATATTAATATTTTTTCTTTTTTCTTGTATTTTTTACAACAGGTTTAACACTATGTTAATCATTTCCTTTAGTTTATTATTCAATAACAGAGGAATAATAGAAGTTTGAATATATTAAATGATGAAAGATTAATTATATTACGTGGATATTAGGACTACTTTTTATAAGAATTATTGGGGTAGAATATTAAATTGATTAATTTTTCCTATTCCTTTTATACTTTGTTTACCTATTTATATAAAATTATTAACTTTATTTGTATGTATTTTAGGGGGTTTATTTGGGTATATAATTTCTGTAAGAAAATTGTATAGTTTTAATAAGTCATTTTTTAGGTTCTATGTGATTTATACCTTATAATATTATTATTTTTTATCCTTTAAATTATGGACAAATTATTGTAAAAAGTTTTGATCAAGGTTGGTTAGAATATTTTTGGGGTCAACATCTTTATCAAAATTTAGTTAAGTATTCTCAATTCCATTTTTTAATACAAATTAATAATTCAAAAATTTATTTATTATTATTTGTATTTTGAATTTTAATTTTATTTAATTTTTTATTACTTATATATTCAAATAGCATATATTTAGAGTATGACATGGAAGATGTTATGGAGATTAGTAAAATCTTTGAATATTATGAATTAATTTTAGTAATTTATAAAAGTATATAAATATTTTATTTTTGCAATGAAAATGTAAAGTTTTTATTAAACTTACGTGCGGTAGCTCAAACTATTTCATATGAAGTTAGATTAGCTTTAATTTTATTGTCATTTGTTTTTTTAATTGGAAGTTATAATTTTTTATACTTTTATATTTATCAAACATAGATGTGATTTCTATTTATTTTATTTCCTATAGCTTTATTGTGGTTAACAATTTCATTAACTGAAACTAATCGTACTCCATTTGATTTTGCTGAAGGAGAATCAGAATTAGTTTCCGGGTTTAATGTAGAGTATAGAAGAGGAGGATTTGCATTAATTTTTTTAGCAGAATATGCAAGAATTTTATTTATAAGTATATTATTTTGTGTAATTTTTTTAGGGTGTGATGTTTTTAATTTTTTATTTTATTTAAAATTAATATTAATTTCATTTATTTTTATTTGAGTTCGAGGGACTTTACCTCGATTTCGTTATGATAAATTAATATATTTAGCTTGAAAATCTTTTTTATCTTTTTCATTAAATTATTTATTATTTTTTATTGGGTTAAAAATTTTATTATTTTCATTAATATTGTGAATTAATTTTAGTAAAGTTAATAGAAAATAATAATTTCTATCTTATGTTTAAAAAAAAAAAAAACATATGCTTATTCAAGCTCATTAACTAATTTAATAAGTTATCCCATAATTTATTTGTTAAAGGATTAATTAAATAGTAAAGAAAGTAAATAACAGTTAAGATTTGTCTGGTTAAGACATTTGGTCGTGGTTGGTTCTTCAATTGGTCGTGCACCAATTCATGTTAATAAAATCCTGTAACTACTATAATTCAAAATAAAATTTGATTTAAAGGGTAAAATTGAATTCCTCGGAATTTTCTTAGATTAGTAAAAGGTAAAATTATTAAAATAGCAATTGAAAGAATTAAAGCAATTACTCCTCCTAATTTATTAGGAATTGAACGTAAAATTGCATAAGCAAATAAAAAATATCATTCAGGTTGAATATGAGCAGGAGTAACTAAAGGGTTAGCTGGGATAAAATTATCTGGGTCTCCTAATAAATTAGGATTAATTAATACTAAAGAAATTAATAAAAAGATTATGATAATAAATCCTACAATATCCTTATAAGAAAAATAAGGGTGAAAAGGAATTTTATCTATATTAGAGTTTAATCCAATAGGGTTATTTGATCCAGTTTGGTGTAAAAATAATAAATGAATTATTACTATTGCTAAAACAATAAAAGGTAAAATAAAATGAAAAGTGAAAAATCGTGTTAAGGTAGCGTTATCTACTGCAAATCCTCCTCATACTCATTGTACTAAATCAATTCATATGTAAGGAACTGCTGATAAAAGATTTGTAATTACTGTGGCTCCTCAAAAAGATATTTGTCCTCATGGAAGAACATACCCCATAATAGCTGTTCCAATTACAAGAAATAAGATAATTACTCCAATTATTCATGTTGTTATTCCTCGCCCTACATGTAGGTAAATACAAATAAAAACAAGTAAGAACGTTGCAGTCGGACGTAACCGACTGCGTAATACTCGTTCACAGTACACGGAAATTATTATTGTTATTTTGAAAAAAATATAGAATTTTTATATTTCGTAGGGGCGGGGGTGGGCGTGGCCAACATTAAGAGAAGGTCACACAAAAACTTTCTGCCAAATTTTGTACCTCTAGCTCCAAAATTGTCGGAGGTATAGCTTTCCCGATTTGCGGGGGCGGGAGTAGGTGGGAGTGGGCGGGAGTGGGCATGGCCGGGAAATTTTCTTACCGAGCTTTAAAAGGGGTGACCAGCCATCTACGTTTAAAATTTGGTGACCCTAGCTCCAAAATTGTGGGAGATATAGTCTTTCGCACTTTGCGGGGGCGGGAGAGGGCGGGGGTGGACGTGGGCGGTAAATTTTTGTACCTTTCTTTAGAAGGGCTGACCACTTATCTACATTCAAAATTTGGTGACTCTAGCTCTAATACTTTGGAAGATACAGCCATTTCCGATTTTTTAAGGCGGGTGTCTGGGGGGCGTTTTAGTGGGCGAGGCCGGGATATCAAGGTTTCAATCTTTTGGGGAGGTCACCAGCAACCTACATACCAAGTTTGGTGTCTCTAACTTTAAAATTGTGTTAATTATACACGTGTTACCGTTTTGAGCTTGTAAATATTTCGATTTTAGCGATTACGGAGCCGAAAGGGGGCGGGGCCAGAAAATTGTTTGGGGGACCTTACCAGTAATATATATTCAAAATTTGGTGACTCTAGCTCTAAAACTGTGGGAGATATACCCATTTCCGATTTTTTGGGGCGGTGGCGCTGGGGGGCGTTCTAGTGGGCGTGCCCGGGAAATCCGCATTTCTTGGAGGGGATCACCAGCTATCTACATACCATTTTTTGTGACTCTAACTTTAATATTGTAGGAAATATTCAACTTTAATCGATTTGCGATTTGAGGTATATGGCCATGTTATCGATTTGCCAGCCTCCCAGTGGGCGTGGCACAAAAATCTTAACACTTTGTCTGAAGCAGATAACTACAAGTATATATGCCAAGTTTCAAGTCTCTATCTTCAATAGCGTCGAAAAATATTGCGTTCATACGGACAGACGGACAGCATGACGGACATTGCACAAAACCAATATACTAGTTTCACTTCGTGAAGGAGTATAAAAAGAAGCACCGTTTGCATGTAAAGTTCGTAATAATCATCCATTATTTACATACGACAAATGTGGTTAACTCTATTAAAAGCTAAATTTACATCCGCTGTGTAATGTATTGCTAAAAATAAACCAGTTAAAATTTGGATAATTAACCTAATCCAAGAGACCCAAAATTTCATAATCTTGAAATATTAATAGGGGCAGGTAGATCAACTAATGCATTATTAGCAATTTTAAAAAGAGGGTGGGAAGTTCTTAAAGGTTTATTCATTAATTTATAATTCTTAAAGGTTCTAAATATTTTAGTAATTTATACAATTACAATTAAAGTAATTAATAAATAATTTATTAATATAATTGTTACTAAATTTGTTGGAAAAATATATAATTTATTTAATGATAATTATTTTTCTGAAAAAAGAGTATAAATTCTTTGTATTTCGTAATTTATTAAAAAAAAGCTTCTAGAAATTTTGTCAATAATAAATGAAATTATCAATATAAAAATTAATAAAATTGAAGAAACTAATGTTAATTTAATTGATAAATTAAATATTTCATTTGAAGGTCAAGAAGTAACATAAATGAATAATACTAATATTCCGCCCAAAAAAAATAAAAATAAGAAATATGAAAATCAAAATCGTTTTAATATTAATCCTGTTACTGTTAGAAATTAAAATTGTTTGTAAAAGAAGAACTAATCCTATAGCTGATAGAAGGATAAATTATATTATTAAAAATAATTGATATAATAAAAATTAATGAAATAATAATTAATTGAATAATTTCAAGAGGTAGTTTATATAAAATATTAATTTTGGGGATTAATGAAAAAGAAATTCTTTTCTCTTGAAGTTTTAAAAGAAGTAATCTTATTTTTGATTTACAAGACAAATGTTTTTAATAAACTATTGTCACCCGACAATTCGTTGGCAACATCAAACATGACTGATGTTGCTGTGCTGTGCTCTCGAATACTCGCGAATGAAGTGAGGAGTCGATGGAAGATTGCGGTTTGAGCATGAACAGAGTGAAGTCGCATCGGAAGCGTTCAACGAATAAATATTATTTCTGACATAAATATATACTGTACGATTCACAACGAATATTAAAGTATTTTTAAAATGTATTATAATTAAGAATCGAATAGAGTTTTATTTGCCATCATAAGCCGCTATATCACAACAGCCCGAGTACAAAAAGTGAAAAAAGTCAGACGGACAATGAATTACGATGTATTTATGTGTATGAAATAGTGACAATTAAAATGGCTACGATTGTTTGAATAATGACGGGAAAAACATATCAGTCTAAAAAAACACTACAAGAAAAGTGCAAACGAGCTGGTTTGTCAACGTCAGGAAAAAGAGAGCAATTAATGCAACGATTACACGAACAAAGTAGTGATGATGAATATGCTAGTTTGGAAAAGCAGAATCGTTCAATGCAAGATAAAATTAACGAGCTGGAAAATACGGTACGAGAATTGCAAGAAAAATCGTTTTTTGAACCTTCTAGAAATTAATTGTACTCGCCGGTTACGGCGCCTGTGTGTCGCGCGTCGGCAGAATTACCCGTCGCGCCAGCACAAGTCACGGAATGTCCGCGTATTTCACCATCGCTAATGTTCGAGCGTCAGAAAACTCCAACGACCAACACACAACATGTTGAATGTTCGATCGGTACGCTGCAAAACCCGATCGCGAATTCACATATGTGTCACCCGACAATTCGTTGGCAACATCAAACATGACTGATGTTGCTGTGCTCTCGAGCGAATGAAGTGAGGAGTCGGTGAAAGAGTGCGGTTTGAGCATGAACAGAGTGAAGTCGCATCGGAAGCGTTCAACGAATAACTATTATTTCTGACATAAATATGTACTATACGATTAACAACGAATATTAAAGTATTTTTAAAATGTATTATAGTTAAGAATCGAATAGAGTTTTATTTGCCATCATAAGCCGCTATATCCCAACACGCCTAACCCCTTCTCAGCTGCATGGGCAAAATGAATTAACAAATGTTGCAACGTCTCGGCAACATGTTGTTGGTTCACATATGTACGCGCCTAAAATAAATGTAGCAACGTCTCAGCTGCATGGGCAGCTTTGCATCAGCAACATGTTGTTAATTCAAATATGTATGTTCCCAATGGTAATACCACGAATTTAAATACAAACGTTCACGCTCCAGATAATTCAGGTGGAGTTAAATCGCATATGGACAATTTTCCATATAAAACGTACAATAACAACGGTTGTAACAGCGTGTATGCAAATAACACGAACAATTGGAATCCGTATGGCAATGTAAAGGAAATAGTCGCATTGCTATCAGAATTCAATCCATCGTCCGATAAATCCCTAGATCCGCGACAATTCGTTAAACGTATTGAATCCCTTCGCAACGCATATCAATGGGATGATCGAGCACTAATATTTAGTGTACAGCAGAAAATGCAAGGACCGGCGAAATATTGGGTCGATTCAAACGAATGTGTCTTCCAATCTTGGACCGAATTTGTTGAGAAATTTTTGAGTGACTTCCC
This sequence comes from Drosophila sordidula, assembly GCA_035047465.1. Taxonomy (NCBI): domain Eukaryota; kingdom Metazoa; phylum Arthropoda; class Insecta; order Diptera; family Drosophilidae; genus Drosophila; species Drosophila sordidula. Next base: position 48,603 of record JAWNPQ010000028.1, on the reverse strand, counting down.
ATGCATCGAAAACGCAGCTGATATCCACGTTAAAATGTCAAAAGCACGGAGAGCAGTTAACGAATCACCCCAGGAGTATTATTATAAGATGCTGGCAATGGGTAAAAAGGGTGAGTTATCAGATTCGGCAATTGCAACACATATAATAAACGGAATTAATGATTACGATTTGAAAAGAAAGATATCAAATCATTACGTATCCTGTAACCATTTATTATGCGATATATTAACGTTCAGCGCCCACAACGAAATTAAACATACTCCGACCATAGTTAGGAAGAGAGAATATATCATGTCCCCCAGCCAACGTTCTGATATCTTAACGACAAAGCGGAAAAATGACGAAAAGGGGGAAAATATGATAAAATGTTATAACTGTCAGAAAATCGGGCACTATGCGTCTAAATGCCCAGAGCCGCAACGAAAACCACGATGTACGGTCTGTAATCGTACTACGCATGACGTTGTAAATTGCCCGGAAAGACAGAAATCAGGCTCACAGATAAACAAAATTGACGAGAAGCTAAAAGAGGACATTTGTAAAGTCATTTCGATTAATGGCAACGAAACAAACGCATTTGTAGACCCCGGTAGTTCACGAACTCTTATTCGAACAACGTTCGTCAATCGAGTAGGTGTCTCGCAACGCTGCGCGGTGACTCTAAACGGATTTGGCGGTGGAAAATTCTTTTGCAATCAAAAGCTTGGTGCAAAATTAGTCATTGATGAGAATACTTATGACGCTGAAATGCTTTTAGTAGATGACGGTCTTATTTCAGAAAACGTTTTATTGGGCAAAGATATTCTGTGTCGAAATGATAATAAATTAATAATTCTGGGTAACAAATGTTTCGTGGAAAATATATTGAAAACGGGCGCAGATAAAAATCCACAAGATGTAGAAAATGAAATAATAGAAAAAGCAATTACGCGAAATGCAGCCTGCTTTGCAAACAAAAATAGTGACCTCGGAAAATGTTCATTAGCAAAAATGGACATAATGCTTTCATCGAATGTTCCAATATATACAAAACCTTATACTGTGCCTTTCACCCAAAGACCTATCATAGCTGATATTATATCGGAATTATTGGAATGTGACATTATCCGACCGTCCGATTCGCCATACGCATCCGGGATTGTCATGGTTAATAAAAAGAATGGAGAATATCGGATGTGTGTCGATTATCGTCGATTAAATACAATCACGACCAAAATACCGTTCCCTATGCCAAATTTAGAAGATCTGTTCGCCCAATTGTCTGGCTACGAATATTTTACCAAGCTAGATTTTCGCATGGGCTATTATCAAATTGAAATTAATGAACCATCAAAGAAATACACAGCCTTCGTTAGTCCAGATGGGCATTATGAATTTAACAGAATGCCATTTGGCTTGGTCAACGCTCCGTCTGTGTTCCAAAGTGTAATGAATAAAGTAATTAGTCCAATGAATAGCGGAGAGGTTTAGGCATACTTGGAAGATGTAATAATACCGAGTAGAACAATTATCGAGGGAATTGAACGTCTAGAGAGAATGTTTGGAATATTGAAGGAAAGCGGGTTAAAACTACGTTTCAATAAATGTAGGTTTCTTCAAAAGGAAATTACCTTCCTGGGGCATATTGTAAACAAGAATGGTATAACGCCGGGAGAAAATAAAATTAGTGCCATTAGAAATTTTGATCTGCCCACGAATGTAACCGAAGTCAGACGTTTCCTAGGGCTCACTGGGTTTTTTCGGAAATTTGTCGAGGACTATTCCATGATTTCAAGGCCATTGACGCGATTGCTTCGTAAATCAGAAACACCCTTAGCATTAACAGAGGTGCACCATCAGGCTGTCAAGAAACTCATAGACAAATTATGTTGCGTACCAGTGCTTGCATTGTATGAATTCAAAGCACATCATGAAGTTCACACCGACGCTTGTGCAATCGGACTGGCAGGAGTTTTATTGCAATCTCAGGACAAAACCAATTGAAAACCCGTTTGTTATTTCAGCCGACATTGTAATAATACTGAGAGTAGTTATCACAGCTACGAGTTGGAAATATTGGCTGTGGTCGAAACATTAAAAAGGTTCAGAACTTACGTACTTGGAAAACCATTTCGTCTCGTCACGGATTGCTCTGCTATTGCAAAAGCTAAATCAAATAAGGAGCTCATACCCAAAATAGCAAGATGGTGGGTTTAGTATACTTGACTATGACTGCGAAATTGTTCATCGAGAAGGTACTAAAATGGCTCATGTCGATGCTATGAGCCGGGCACCGTATTCGACACCAACGAAGTCCCTAGAAGAGATAGTTCAAGCTATTACTATAGATGCCGACGACTGGCTTCTGACGATGCAATTACAAGATCTAAAACTGCTAGAAATTGTTAGTGTTCTGCAAGCCGATACGACAAGACTACGTGATAAATAATCATCGATTATATCGTAAAATGGGTGATTCAACGAGATTTGTGGTGCCAAATGCGGTCAGGTGGCGAATTGTAAAGTTATGTCATGAAGATGCCGGACATTTCGGTTTGGATAAAACCGTTTCTCGGATACAAGAACGTTTCTGGTTTCCTAGAATAAGGAAATACGTAAAAGAATATATCGCGTCCTGTATTCAATGCTGTTATTTTAAATCCAAAGGAGGAAAACCAGAAGGAAGTTTGCACTACGACGATATTGAGCCTATTCCATTTCGAAAGCTGCATGTGGATCATTTAGGGCCATTCATTGGGAGTAAACGCGTAAATACCCATATATTTGCGGTTTCCGACTCATTCAGCAAATTCCTAACTGTCAAGCCGGTAAAGAATACAAAAACGCAGCCCGTCCTAAATACATTAACCGAAATATCAAGTTATTTCGGCCTGCCAAAATGTATCGTATCGGACCGTGGAACAGCATTCACCTCTAAAGAGTTTGAAGAGTACTGTCAGCAGAATCAAGTCCAACATATCAAAAATGCTGTTCGTACACCCCGTGCAAACGGTCAAGTTGAACGTGCCAATCAGACGATCCTGAACTTTATACGTACGACCCACGAATCCCCCAAAGATTGGGATTTGACACTACGAAGTTTGCAATGGACTGTGAATTCGCAACGCAACGACACGTCTGGATTTAGTCCGAACGAGCTTGTCTTTGATTTTAAGATTACCGATATGATCCAGAATCATCTGACTGCCGCCATACACGATGATCTTTTCGAACATGCGAAATGTCAATAAACACTGTGACGCTGCAACGAACATCGCCTGTGAACGTGCCAAATGGAAGAAGAGATTCGATGGTAAACATGCTAACCCCGTTCATTATTCCATAGGTGACCTGGTTGTAGTGCAGAATGAGCCAGCAGCCACTGGTGAATCCCGAAAACTGGAGCCTCTGTACCGGGGGCTGTATCAAGTAACGAAGACGTTGGGCAATGATCGCTATGTTAGTAAAGACATCCCTGGTATGCAGATAACATCACGTAAATACTGTTCTGTATATGCTGCAGACAAGATGAAACCGTGGTGCTCCAACATCCCTGAATTGGATATAGAATCTGATGACGACGATAATCGAATCGGGGACGATTCGGAGTCAGGATTGGCCGAGTTGTCACCCGACAATTCGTTGGCAACATCAAACATGACTGATGTTGCTGTGCTCACGAGCGAATGAAGTGAGGAGTAGAAGAGAGAGTGCGGTTTGAGCATGAACAGAGTGAAGTCGCATCGGAAGCGTTCAACGAATAAATATTATTTCTGACAAATATGTACTGTACGATTAACAACGAATATTAAAGTATTTTTAAAATGTATTATAATTAAGAATCGAATAGAGTTTTATTTGCCATCATAAGCCGTTATATCCCAACATGCCTAACCCCTACAAAACCATCCCTTGACACTCTTAAAACTAATGATTATATTTATATATTGAAGTTTTCTGACAATTTTATTTATTTTAGGATTATTTTGTTTTGTTTCTAATCGTACACATTTACTGTCACTATTATTGAGTTTAGAATTTATTGTATTAATTTTATTTTTTATATTTATTTATTATATTTATTTATTTAAATTTATTAAATTTTGAAAATTATTTTAGTATAATATTTTTAACTTTTAGAGTATGTTAAAGAGCTTTAGGTTTATCAATTTTAGTATCAATAATTCGAACTCATGGAAATTATTATTTTCAATCATTTACAATTATATAAATGTTAACGTTGGTAATTTATTTGTTATTTTTATCTCCTTTATGTTGTTTTTTTTTTTATTTATTTATTTAATAGGTTGACAAATCGAGTGTCAACCTAAGAAGAATGTATAAGATACAAAGAATTATATATAAATAAGAAATTAAAAGCTAAAAGCCTAAATGAATTATAAACAATTCTCATAACATCACTGACACGATGGGGGTATTTTATTTGCCTGTCCGGCTAGCTATGCCCCTAATCACAGCTAATTGTTGTCAGTAAGAGAACGTACAGCTAAAAAGAAGGTTGCTAGTAGTAAGCGTAAATTCTAAAATATAAATATAAACTTATAATTAAACAAAATAATAAAGAAAGAGAAGAATACAGTTTTAGTTGTTGGTAATACTAATAATTAGAATTGGATAGTTAGATAAGAGGAAAGAGACAGAGGCGGAAATCATTGACCCGATGTGGGAGAGATTTAACCCGTCCGGCAAGCTGTGCCCCTGCTCACAGCTGACGGTGGTCAGTGATTTCCCGAAGATATCGTGAAAGCAATGACTTTATTAGGGGAAGAGAGAGATCAGAGGAGAACACGTGGTAGAGGCTATTATAGCGTAGGCATAAGATTCGAAAATAATTATGCAAAGCGTAGTCTGTTGTACATGTAGGAAGAAATAGGGGGAGATAATTTCTAGTAGGTCTAAACGGAACCGAGAAGTTCAGGCGACCTAAGAGAAAGCCGGAATCAATGTCGCCATTGATCAACTTGTGTAGAAAGAGAACACCAAGGATTATCCTACGATTGGTTAGAGACGGGAGATTGAGAAGTAAAAGCCTCCTCGAATATGAAGGTAGACGAAGATTGAGATCCCAGTTTAAGCCACGTAAAGCAAAGAACAGAAATTGCTTATGGACGGAGTCAATTCGATCCTGGTGGATTTTATACTGCGGGCACCAGATACATGAGCAGTATTCAAGGATTGGCCGTACAAGAGATATATAAAGAAGTTTCGTTGTGAAGGGGTCATTAAACTCCTTCGACCAACGTTTAATAAACCCAAGTACACCGTTAGCCTCGTTTTCAGTGGTATGAATGTGACTGTTTGAATATAAGTATAAGTAACTAAATGTGGCTTAGAGCGAGTAAAGGACATAAACATACACTTTGAACAATTAAGGTGCAACTGGTTGGCCAAACACCAAAGTTGCATAGAGTTCATATCGTCTTGGAGACGAGTGTGATGTTGGGAATCTATGTAAGAATAAATTAGTTTCACATCATCAGCGTACATAAGAGTAGTAGGGAACTGTATGTTCTGTGACAGGAAGTAGCTGTCACTTTTATTACCCTGGGTGAATAATTAATGATTTATGACCCTACGTGACCCTCGATGTGCAGGTACGTGACCCTAATTAATATGTAGGTTCCTGACCCTTTTTGTGGTGGGAGTGAGGGGAGCGATCATTTAATGGCGCTACGTGATTCTTTTTGCGGAGGTGGGGTGAGGGAACCGATCGTTTTATGGTCCTTTGTGACATTTTGTGGAGGGGGGAGTTGAGGAAAGTGGTCGTTAAATTTTATTGCTTGTCCCTTTTCAGAAGGGACCCACATTTGAGGGGTGAGGGCTTATGAGAACAAGTGCACACAAGTACACACATCGACTTGTTCGAGTACTTTTTGCGGGGATGGGGGTGAGGGGACCGATCGTTTTATTGCTTGTCCCTGTTGTGGAGGGGGGGAGTTGAGGAAAGTGACCGTTAAATTTTATTGCTTGTCCCTTTTCAGAAGTAGCGTGGGTGCCCGATCATTAAAATTCGGATTAGAGGTGTGAGGGCTTATGAGAATAAGTGCACACAAGTGCACGCATCGTCTTGTTCGACTACTTTTCCGGGGGTGGGATAAGGGACAATCATTAAAATTCGGATTTGGTAAGGGGCCGATCATTAAAATTCAGATTTCAGGTGTGAGGGCTAATGAGATCACGTGCGCACAAGTGCACGCATAGGCTTGTTCGGCTACTTTTTCGGGGGTGGGATAAGGGTCCGATCAGGCACATGCGCAGACTTACAAATATTTAATTTACTCTCCCTTTTCTGAAGAGTGTTAACAGCCCATTTTTCTTTACGGTGTGGGAACCCAAGGGCGATGCACAAAGGTTCGATCGTAAATTTCACGCCTATAGACACCTACTGACAAGGGCGGGTGTGTGTATGGCAAGGGTCAAGGAGTAATCATGTATGCAGGTAATGTATGGATGGGCTTCTGGATTTGTTTTCTCATAATTATTATAGTTTTATGGCTTCGGGTTTACATGCCAATTTTTAATAACAGGCTCAGTGTTTGTTTTGGTTGTTTTATGACTTTGTATTGTAGGTGCACAGGATCGTGCCCTATGCCCTACGCCCTTCCTAACCTGTTTGAGCCTATGTTTAATAGTTCACAATTACAGGCAATAATAGAGACAACAGATTTTTATTTTACAAGTTTTTTTTGTCATTTTATTTAGTGTTTTCTTCATGTTTACAATTTGTTTAAATTTTCTAACTTAGGATTAAGTAGTTTTATTTATCAGACGACCTAGTTTTTCTTTACGTATTATATAAAAGTGGCAGGCGCATGTGTCACAACCAGTTCTTGTCTCGGTTGATGACCAGGGGCATATCGTTAAATGTTCTCCATATTGCGATGTTGTAATTTTACATTTCTCGTATTTGATGAAATATTCTCTATACTCTGCAATCAGCTTTTGGTGTTCAGGAAAAATTACTCCTTCATACTCTGTTAGAAAATTGTCAATTTTCTTCATGATTGAGGTGACGCCAAATGTAGAAATTATTCCCATTGCTGTAGTGTACTTCTTCAAAGCAAATTTATAACTGAAGAAGGGTTTAGTACTGGGGGCCTACTTATACGTCAGACTCTTTTTTTCAAAATATTTCTCTATAGTTGTCCGAGTCCCTTTTTATTTCTCTGCTCATCTTTTTAGATATATCAAAGCATAAACGAGTCAAGTCTATTTCCTCGTCTTTTCTATAATTTACATTTAAATCGGATAACCGTATATCACACTGTCGTGTCTGGGCGCATTTAGGAATAATATGATTATAATAAATGCATGTAATTTGATTTTTCAAAAGGGTGTTCCAGCATAAGAAAGTCGTAAAAAATATGCCCAATCGTATAAACTATATCCATAGTTCGTCGTTAAGCCCAATTTTATTACCATACTGATTTAAAACAAAATGCATTGCTTGTCTGTTTTTCTATACCTAAAATGAAACTTTACTGTGTCAATTAGGGGGTGATCAACTAATGTGTCGGGCATTAAGAACTCAAACTGTTCCAGCCTTAACTGTATATATTCCTTGTATGTTAACAATTGAATCCATTCCTCCTTCTCTAATCCAACAAAGTTGCGTTTATATTGTTGCAGCCAGATCATGGGTGTGAAACATCTTGTAGTCGAAAACCCACACTTTATATTTAGCTGAAGATCTGTATAATATTCAAATCCGTAAATTAATTCATGGTCTTGTTGCTTTCTACACTTTCTCGCTTGTTTCAACTGCTGCGTGACCATTTTGATTGACAACTGGATCAAACTAACTTTCATATCGCGTACGCTCGCCTTTTAAGGCAGCGACTCTTAATCAGTCTTATTAGTATGCTACAAAAATTGGAGGCACGATGTTGAATCTACCCTACAATATGAAGGAACTAGACGAAGTATCTCAAAAGACAAATTGCACAGCCAAAGAATATGTAGATGGCTTGGAGTGGTCTGATGGTGGTATTTCATATCTAGACCTAGATGATATTTTAACACCATTAAACAGTTTCGCTACAGTCATCGTAAGGGGTAGATCCAAGCATGGATATACGATTAGAAAGCGAGGGTCTTAGTAACATAGGGATCATAAATTCTTTCGATCAGCGCTTTATGAATCCCAGGACTCCAAAAGCTCGATTTGCAGCAGAAGATATATGCTTGTTAAACTTAAGCTTGGGATCAAGAAGAATACCCAAATCGTTAACGGGTTCAATACGATCAAGGGGTTTACCATTAAGGAAATATTTATTGAAAAATGCCATTTGTCTATAGAAGGACATACATTTACACTTACTGTAATTAAGATTTAATAACTTGACACAAGGTTTTGAAACTGTCAAGGTCGGCAAATAAGCAAATATTTGACTACAAAAATAATTGAATTGGACCTTGAGGAAAGTTTAATACACTTCCCCAGCTATTTCACAAATTGTAGAATACACAAAAAATCCTCAAACCAATGCGCACTTAACAATTTATTTAACATTTTCGTAATTATGGAATGTTCAAATTTCGAAATACATGAAAAATAAAAATGCATAATTTTTTTTTTTTTTTTTAATTTTAAGTGAGCGGTGTTATTTTATTTCATCATTAACAATAATAAGTGTAATGTGGTGCATTAAAACGATAATTATTAAAATGTTCAAAACTATCCATCACAAATCGAGCATTTTTCAGAGCACATACTCCTTTATTTAGATGTGAGCCGCAGTCGGAGAAAAAGTTGTTATTCGACTCATGTAATTGCTGATAGCCATACTCTTCAACATTATCTACTTGCTTATTTAAAAACTTCTCAGGACATTTTTTTTCTGCTCTCCTTTGGTAATGACATTCAAATCTTTGACAACATCACGAAGGTAATTCCTGACTTCAATAAAGTTAGCCCGCCCATCATTCCAACAAAGCTGATGATGATTTTTGGTTAGCCAGAGTGCTGTTTTCGAGCCTTCTTTGTTAATTTGAGAAAGTCATGCGGGGCTCGTACAAGGTAATGTATGTTTTGGTTTCGTTCATTTTTGAACACTGCAGCTATTTCCTTCAAAATAAAATTGTTGTTGTTTCCATAAAATCCTTGAACATCAATAGCAACTTGTTCTAGATCCATTTTTAGAGTTTGTTTGTTTTATTGCTAGCACTAAACAATGCGCTAAACTAGTCCAGTCAACGGTGTATACTCAACTAATCGATCATGCATAAGCAAACAATATACTTTTGTGTTCCTAGAACTTGCTTTCTCCAGCTCGATAGAAACTCTTGCATCAATTGGCCCCGTTTTAACTGTCTCAATCTGATGAGAAAGATCAACAACAAAACTCGGTGCCTTTTCTTTAAACTCCGTAGGTGAAAGCAACGGACGAGGCTCTTTCATACAATAACTCTGCTGGAAATTTGTGTACATGTCATGGCGAAACGTTCTCGCCTAAAATTAACATTCATGTCATCGTACGGATTCAGAATTCAAGTACACTTTTAGGTTTCTTAATTCATTTTGAATTAGTGCACCATTTTGTGTAAAGGCTATTACCGCAAAACGAGGACGCTCCCGATTGGCAGCAAGCTTCACATTCCATATATGGTGGGAGCCCTCTGCCAGTGCGGGATTAAGATAACAGTCCCAGCTACGAAATGCTATTGGTAGTGAACCGCCGTTCTTAGTCAAACTAAACATACTCAATTTCTTTTCATCGCTAAGTGTGACATGTGGTATTTTCCAGGTTATGTTGGAAATATTCAATTTAAACTCATTAGCACCAATTTTAGAATGAAATGCATCATCCATACTTTTAGTCATGAGTAGTATAAGTTCATGCTTACAATTTAACAAGACTTTATTATAGTCTTCTCCAAATCCAAGTAAGTTTTTAAGAGGAACAGAGAAATTAAAATATCCACCGTTTGCTAGCTCTCTATCCCTTCCATTGAACCATCCAGAATTACTCAGCATGTGGCTCTCGTTCTTATTTAATGAAATGTAGTTTTTTATGGTTGTTGTTGTGCCAACAAAGCGCGTGCGGTCGATTTCTTGCCATTCAATTCATAACGAATTTCATCAAATAAATAACCCATACTATTGTTTTTTAATTTACCTTCGTTAGTAGACGTGTTGTCAGCCAAACAAATCGAGCCCTCAATATTAACAAAACTCTCGCACGGTAATACATAAAGATCCTGATTTTGGATTGTAATTCGAACTTCATCATTGCTTTTAAATGATTGAAGATACGGCGAGTAACTGTGATATTCTTTTTTTATTATACTCTCATCGGAATAGGGCTTCTCTCGAACATTCAATATATTACTCATTGCTTTCTGATTGTAAAACCCAAAGACTTTAAAAATAATTTATTTTCAACTGTGAGCGTCCCCCTTGCTGATCTTGCTCCTTCTATGTTAGAATTCAAAGTGCTTGTAATGGGGTGATTACACGCATATTTATTATAAATAATCATTGCCGCGGTCTTAGATGTAAGCGAACTGTCACGCTTTCTTCACGTAAATTAACTAAATTTCCATCTTGATCAACAATTCGTAATATTAATGTCTGTATCTCTCTCGTGTTCACCGGCAAGTAAATTAGCTTGATAGGCTTCTCACTCATTTTATAGCCTGGTGGTACGTTGAGAGCAAATTCATGCAATGAATGACTCGATACTTCATTTACATATGCACCCCTCACAATATTACACTCCAAGCGAATTGTATTCACTTTTAATATATCAACAGGCTGATCTGAGGTGTGCGCAGTATTTGGGTGTAGCTCCCTTTTATGAAATCCAAATAATTGACCAATGGTGCGCTCCCTATTAAAATATACGGGGTGTGCCTTTGTTGAAATTACAACTTGAAGTGTGTTGTTATTGCTCTCGATGAGCGGATGATTTAATTTGTTAGGTTCTACTTCCTTCATTTTCTCTAAAATTACGTCACTTATGTCATTTAACTCGTAGGAGCCCACAGGAATCTCGAATACGTGCTCTCCAATATGGAATAAATTATTATCGTGATCCACATTTGGAATCGAGTTGTACATATGAAAATCGATAAGAGCACATTCATAGTCCCTCTGTAGTTAATAGGTGGAAAGTAGTTTGCCACCAGAGTTGAACTGCACCCCGTTAACGTGAGTGTTGTCATTTTGACAATTTAAAAGTAAGTAAAACATCAACGAACGAACTTGGCATTTTATTTCAAATTCGAATGAAGTCTGCAAATCCTCGTCTATAGCGCCCGCTTTCTATAGGATCATCTTTACTAATCAAAAGAAAGCCATACCTTTCTTTCCAACCAAATTGACAAATTTTCTTAACTGAATCAAAATTCATATCAACGGCCACATGGTCTCGATGCACATGTTTCATGTTTAGCTCATCTTGTTTAAACATTATAATCAGGTTTGCATTATCACGAACAAGATGCTTCGGGATGCGTGTATATGTTTGACATAAATAAAACGCATCAATGTTGCTATGTCGCCCCATACAAAAGTACGCACGTATATTATTTTGTTTCTCACACACTACATCATCAAATAACATTATCGAGTTCTTATTGGCCTTCTCTGGAGCTATTACACTTTCGTTTTCAGAATATGTAAAATACCACATACCCTTTATTGGACTCACGAGTTTTTTTAAATATTCGTATTTAGGTTGAAATAACGATTTTGAATACAAGTAAATACTCTCGAATTTTAGTCCATTAGGAGTCTCAATCGAATTATTCATAACATTTGTTTTCCCGCAATTAGAAGGCCCAACAATTAGGGCTCTAATTGAGTTGGGTAATAAGCTACTGTGTTTGATCGTTTGTTGTTTGTTATTTTTTATGTCGAAATTTCTCACTTCTATATCTGTTTTCTGTTTTATTATACGCATATTAGATATGGGTTTTCTTAAAAGTACGTCACTCATTAACAACTCTTTGAAGAATAATGACCTATTAAAATGGTAATGCACTTTTATAAACCAATTAGTAATAAAATTAACGTCTACCGCGGAGAAGGTATCATAAATAAAATAATCAACTCCCTGCCAGTCGAACTACACATACCAGGCTACCAGTTTTGTGGCCCAGGTACGAAAATCCAGTCACGTTTAGAGCGCGGTGAAAAGGGAATAAATCCCTTAAACGCCGCCTGCAGAGAGCACGACATAGCATACTCAAACAACAAACACTTAAAAAAACGTTACATAGCCGATACAGTTTTAGCGGAAAGAGCGTGGGAGCGAGTTAAAGCATCTGACAGCAGTGTTGGAGATATAGCCGCAGCGTATTTCGTAACTAACGCAATGAAGACAAAAAAAAAACTTGGTATGGGACTCAATCAGAGGAAAAAGAACTCAAAACAAAAACCATGTGAAAAGAAGAAGAAATTTATGCATACAGTTAGAACGGCTTCGAGTGTGTTAAAAAAGAAAAAACCATATGATATTCACTCGGCAATCCAAATAGAATGACTTTAAAAGAGTCATAAACAAGTCAATCGGACAGCAGAAAAAAGATGTGGTAATTCCACGGATAATTAGTGTTCCCAAAGTGGGTGGTTTCTTGCCGCTTGTACCGATTTTAACAGCACTTGGAGCGTTAGGAGGACTTGCATCCGGTGGCTCAGCAATTGTTAAAACCATTAACAGCGCTAAAAACGCAAGAAAACAACTAGAAGAGAATAAGCGTCATAATAGAAAAATAGAAGCAATTGCTTTAGGCAATGGTCTGTATATTAAGCCATATCAAAGGGTATACGGTATTTCAACTGCTCAAAAAAACTAGTAGCCGAGCTACCCAATAAGCCACTTTCAAACATTGATATTATGAATTTTACGCGCAAGCATATTCCTAATTTCAGAGGCGTATATATGAGAGACTCATTTCCAAAACGTGTTCGTAAAAGGGAGTTTGGCATCATTAACTTAGATTCGTCAACAGGAGGTGGAACTCACTGGGTAGCTTATTATAAAACGGAGAAAGAAAGTCGATATTATGATAGTTTTGGGAATTTGTCACCACCTTTAGAGCTCATCAGATATTTAGGAGAAGACATTAAATATAATTATACACAAGATCAACGCTTTGATACTTTTAACTGTGGACACTTGTGTTTAAGGTTTCTATTAATGAATTACTCAAAAAGAGCCGCCTCATTAGAATTCTTTTAATCTGTTTTTAAAAGGCTATTTAATAAAGATTTTTAAATTTGAATTGTTTACTTGGAATTTTAATGTTGCGAGGGCAAATAACTATTAATACGTTATATATTTTGTTAGTCTGAAAAGGACAATAGTGTGCGTCACACATTATTCGATCAAAACCACTCAGAAACAACCACTAAGCCACACAGAAACAACAAAAAAACAACTCAGAAACAGCAAAAAAACCACTAAACCACTCAGAAACAGCAAAAAAACAACTCAGAAAAAACAAAAAAAACCACACAGAAACAACAAAAAAAACACTAAACCACTCAGAAACAGCAAAAAAACAACTCAGAAATAACAAAAAAATCACTAAACCCTTCAGAAAAAACTACTAATCCACTCAGAAACCACTCAGAAACAACTCAGAAACAACAAAAAAAAAAAACACTAAGCCACTCAGAAACAGCAAAAAACCACTAAACCACTCAGAAACAGCAAAAAAAACACTAAACTAGTGGTTTCGTGTTTAAGAAAATGAAATAAAATCTTTTAAAGGAATTGACAAAGACGAGAAACGAATTAAAACGAAAATTTCAGAGTATAAAATTAGGGAAAGCAGAAAATTAGTATCAATTAGAAGAAACATTTAAACCAATTACACAACCCCTTAAAGAACTGATTAATGGTAATATACTATCTAATCAGCCTATGAAAATCAAGAAAGAAGAAAAAAATTATATAAAAAGAGAAATAAAAGCAGATCAAGACTATGGTGATATATCAAATGTTGCATATGACGAGGAAACCACAGTCGATCAGTTCTATTCTCAGCCTTTTGTGTCAAGTGAAAGCAATAACCAGTCCACAGTAACAAGCAATGAGAGTTATAATTTCAACTTGAGTGAGTTGGAGCGAAAGGGTGAGCTTGATAAAGCATTTGGTCCCTATAGGAAAAGCGGAGAAGTGCTGATGGGAAGAAGTAAAATAAATATAAATGAAAATGAAATAATATTAGAAACCGGTGAAAGATGGAATCTGACGCCAGGACTGTATTCCCTTATCTATTTAAAAATCCCTCAAGGCTACGATGAAGCGGATTTGGTAGCATATCAGGAAATTTTAAAAAAACAAATGCTCATAAAAGGCAACACCTGCCTAACGAAGGTCTCAAGGGCAATCGTTCTAAAAAATATCTCACGGTCATAAAAAAACTATTTCCGAAAATAAGTACCGAACCGCCATACAAAATCTTTTCATGAAGAGGGAAGCTTAATGACACTTAGTGCAAACAAGCCTAATTATGTATACTGGGATGATCCTAATGAGATCGTTAATAGACTGCGACTTCTAGTTGCATCACAATCAGCCGGTCATAGTAATCATTACAATGAAATAGTTTCAATAATTGAAGAGCTGCGAGAAGCGAAAATAATTTTCTAAATAAAAACAGGATGTTCCATCATTAAATCAACAATATTAAAATGCCGCTTGACAAGCTCGGTCACTTCTCCTCCAGCCACACTTCAAATCACAGCAGTATTTTGAAAAAACCGATTCCTGGTATATTGACAGACAATGAAAACAACATAATTTTTTCAAACAAACGCCTTAAAAATGTGGGTGACCCCCTAGAAGACAACGACGCGTGCACTAAAATATTTGTGGAACATAAAATAGAGAAGACGTTGAGAAAAAAAGATAATCTCTTAATTGATCATATTATATCAAATGAGAAACTAATGAGTGAGATAGCATCGGCATGTCACAATAAATTAAATGAAAATAAAATTGAAACGCGAGACGTGGAAAGAATACTTAAGGAATACGTTAACTCGGAAATTACATCATTAAGGCACATAATTACCACTGAAAATCAAAAGATTATAGCTAGAATGGATGCATTTAAAGCCAATATATTTTCATTTTTCACAAACGCCACCGACTTCAAACAACGCACCGGCTAGGGGCGAGTTATTTCCATCTCCCGGCACGTCCATATAAATAACACTGCTACACGTGAAATAGAAGTTAAAGGCTTAATGTCCGTTGACTAGTTTGGTCAGTTCTCTAATGGGCGAAGCAATGAGAAATATGAGTTCCAATTGTTGGATTATTTGGATAATAATTATGGATAATGAGCAAAATATTGATGGACAAAACAGACGAATTAAAACCATCAGTAACCCAATGGAAGAAAAAGACACAGTTAACAAAAATTTTCTATAGTCGAAAATCAACGAAACGACGCAATACATGTACACACTTATAACTATAGAAAATAAAAAATAAAAAGTAAAAATCAGTTTAGAAAAACTCATTGATAGCACAACAAGTGATATTAAGAACAGGAAAATAAATTAAAGGGAATTGATAAGAAACATGACTAAAAGAGAATTAATTAATCAGTTACATGCGCCAGCCCGTAAAAACTTTAAACGTCGACGTGTTATTTTAAAAGGAATTGATGACCTTTGGCAAGCAGACTTGGTGGAAAAGGGAAAGTACTCTTCATCAAATAAAGGGTACAAATTTCTCCTAACTGTTATCGACGCATTCTCTAAGCATGCATGGGGTGTCGCATTGAAAACAAAATCCGCTAAAGAAGTTGCTACCGCTTTATCGAGCTTTTTCAAACTTGGTCGAATTCCCAAGAATTTACAAACCGATGATGGGAAAGAGTTCTTTAATGCTACTTTTAAAAATTTATGTGAAAAAAATAGTATAAACCACTATTCTACATATAGTGGGTTAAAGGCGTCTATTGTTGAACGTTTTAATAGAACTCTGAAGGAAATTATGTGGCGTGAGTTTAGCTTCAAAGGAACATTTCATTGGATTGAAATGTATAATAAATTAATTGATGAGTATAATCGGAAACATCATAGAACTATTAAAATGGCACCAATAAAAGTGAGCTCATTAAATGAAGATAAACTGCTAAATACCGTTTACAATCATATTAAAATTTTTAATGGGGCAAAATTACGTGTGGGTGACTACATTCGTATAAGCAAACACAAACATACATTTGAAAAGGGATATACCCCAAATTGGACAACTGAAATATTTAAAATTAAACGAGTACAACTGACGCACCCCACTACATATTTATTAGAAGACTATCAGGGTGCGCCAGTTCAAGGCGGTTTCTATAAAGAAGAAGAAGGAAAACGCGATACCCGAATACATATCTAGTTGAAAAGGTAATAAAACGAAAAAACGACAGAGTTTTTGTTAAATGGCTGGGGTTTCCCAATGAACATAACTCCTGGATAAACAAGAATGAGGTGCTGTGAATAAAATCAAACAATCCCGACAAAGTTATAAAAACACCACAGACAAAGTCGTACAAACATCACACACAGGCATGTGCACAGGCACGCGCATGCGCCCGCGCACATGCATACCGATCATCAAGCTAGGCAACACCTGAAATAGAATAGCTGTAAGAGAATACCTGTAATAGAATACACTACTCAGTTTTTCAATAAAAGACAATGAAATGAAATTCATATAATAGTTTGTTTATTTATTTTTCACCTATTTTTAATTATAAACAATAACAATTTAATTTTACAAGTTTTTCTTTTATTATTAACAATAACAATTTAAATACTAAATTTTACATCGTTTTTTTTTTTTTTTAATAAATAATTAAGGACTTATTCTATAATGGCCCCATGCATATGTTTGGATACCATCTTCTCTTATTTTTCTCTTATCATCTAAGGAACTTAAAGTAATTTTTTTAACGCTATGCGTATACAAATTATGTGACTTAGATCTAAACATACGCATACTATCACTAAATTTTTTATTGTTAAATAAACATTCCTTATAACTATTTAAATTTAATTTGTCTATCACACATTTTTTGACACCTTTTGATTTTTGTATGCACCCCCCACCTTCAACCGATAACGCGTACATTTTTGCCCTTGGGCCCACAAATTCTAGCATGCATTTCCCACTATTCTCATCCTTCATCATGCCTAATACTTTCTTCTTACACCTCTTTATCCCGTATTCTTGGGCTACCTCTTCGGGATATTCCGAATTATCACACTTCATCTCCACGTCATTGCGTATGCTGGCAAAGAAGTCATTTGTCTGTATGGAATAAATAAATGAATCGGTGTCCATATAATTTAATGTTACTGCCTCTTGTAATTTAGGCTTCATGTAGTCATAGTGGAAATCGTACATTTTCCACTTTGACAATTCTAAAACCGTAAAACCTAAATACATGGGCTTATCATATGTATTACGAAGGCGTTTCATTTGAATTGCATACATATCGTCCGCAAATTGTACCGAGCTATGGAAACTGGCCTTTGCAATCAGCGCTCGGGCCCCTAACCGATTGCACCAACTGTTTCCCATGAAGTGACCAGCTTAACATTTTTACGTTTCTCAACGTTTTCCATCGTTTTCCTATAGACGGCATTATTCAATAATTTGAAAAAATCCTTTTCAAAATTATTTGTTGCCATTGTTCTATGGTGCGTGTTGAGGTCAATATTTTTTTTGAGCCAAGCTGACTGTTTAAACCTCAACACGCGATGAATTTTTGTTAACTCAAGACCATTTCTCAGGCACTGCTGGAGATTTCTGTAATGTATGCTATACTGCACCTTTGGCCTCAGGTCAGCAATAAGTTTTTTCACTTTTGCTGAGGGTGTGGCCTTTTGGTTAAGCGGACAAAACGGAAGATCATTATGCAAGTCATGTAGACTTGATGGGTACATAAGGTCGACCTCTAGAATGTAGCCATATTCTGAGGTGGGCGATATGTTTCTTACATCTAATGATGTAATTTCGTCTTCGGGCAACCATTCAAAACCTGAATAAGGGAGGTATTGCGACATGGCCCACCCGTATAAATTGTTTGCGTCTAAATACATTAAGTATTCAGACGACTTACTACTATCATACTCGGCAAGGTGTTTATGGTTGGGCTTTGAGTACCTTTGACAGCACTGCACTAGCCCACCACGAATGCCATTCTGTATGAATCTATACATATCTATGTCTGTTAAAAGCTGGAGCTCAATTTTCGTTGTTTTGAGCATTGCATCCCAAGACAACCCAGGTGTTGTATAATAGTGGGCTGGGTCGAGCGTATAAATTTTCTGGCAAATTTCCCTGAAGTTTTGGAAAATATCTGCCAGCAAAAGAACGATGGTTTGGCAACCGAAATTAGTCCAGATATTTTGGGCATGCGCAAAATCTTCTTCAGAACACTCTGAATTCGTTAGACTATTAAAGAACTTTGCTCGTGGAGGTAAAGAGCTCTCACTTAAACGATTCATTGAATCTAAATACTCGTAAGGGAACACTCCCTTCCTACGAACAAGATTAAAATCATTGTCCAGGGGGAAGAAGCGCCTAACACACTCAAACTTTGAGACATTTAGATTGGCACTTAGTGCATCTAAACTCGTTGCCATGAAACGATACGTATCAAGAAATCTAATTTCAAATTTTTGTCGTGGGAGGCAATGTGTGTATATTTCGAGAGCGAAATATACAATTCTTTGTTGAGGGGGAGAGCCTTTATCTCACCCTCAACCTTATTCAATTCCCTTACGAATAAATGTGAGTCGTATTTAGAGAAATTATGTAAAAATACGGGGACAAATGGTGCAATTTGATAGTTAATGTTGCAGGCATTATGCGCTGCGCCTCTAAACTGGCCAGTTAAATGGCAGTGGTCCCTAACACGGTCAGCTCCTAATTTTTTTTTCACAAATATGGCAATTGATAGCCATTTTGATGCGGTCTGCTTATATCGGACTCATTACCATCGGCTTAATTGTCGAGAGATACGTGGTGTAAATGTCGTTAACATCCCTTATTAGGGATTTAACGAAATTTACACCTGCGGTATCCCCCGTCTCTAAAACAAATTTGTCTAATGCCGAATTAAATGCGCATTTAATAAAGTATGAGAATGCTATGGGAACATGCTCGTTAGTTGCCACTACATTCTCGCTAACCCTAGAATTCATGGGCCTAAGCATGCACTCGAAATCCGCATATACAACGAAGGGTACATCTAAGTTACGATTATAATTCTTAAAAATAACACTTGCCTTTTCCTCCGTTGGCAAGGTCGACACCATTTTCCCACACTGCTGCTTATGCTCTTCGTACAATTTCCGTGTGTGGGAGTAATTCAAGCAGGTAGCTCAAAAGAATAGCTCTTCAGTGTGTGCCGTTACCTGTTTGCGCACCAGTCTGAAAAACAAATAAAACAAATTTTATTAGTAATTTGACTACTATTAAGATGTAAACATTTTTTGTAGTACATACCTTGATAAATTCTTTATCCATACGAAATGGGCTCGACCTTCCTCCTCCAACAACATTAGGCTAATGTGTGTCTCTTTCTCCTCCTCAAACTTGGTCGAATTCCCAAGAATTTACAAACCGATGATGGGAAAGAGTTCTTTAATGCTACTTTTAAAATCACTATTCTACCTATAGTGGGTTAAAGGCTTCTATTGTTGAACGTTTTAATAGAACTCTGAAGGAAATGATGTGGCGTGAGTTTAGCTTCAAAGGAACATTTCATTGGATTGAAATGTATAATAAATTAATTGATGAGTATAATCGGAAACATCATAGAACTATTAAAATGGCACCAATAAAAGTGAGCTCATTAAATGAAGATAAACTGCTAAATACCGTTTACAATCATATTAAAATTTTTAATGGGGCAAAATTACGTGTGGGTGACTACGTTCGTATAAGCAAACACAAACATACATTTGAAAAGGGATATACCCCAAATTGGACAACTGAAATATTTAAAATTAAACGAGTACAACTGACGCACCCCACTACATATTTATTAGAAGACTATCAGGGTGCGCCAGTTCAAGGCGGTTTCTATAAAGAAGAAGAAGGAAAACGCGATACCCGAATACATATCTAGTTGAAAAGGTAATAAAACGAAAAAACGACAGAGTTTTTGTTAAATGGCTGGGGTTTCCCAATGAACATAACTCCTGGATAAACAAGAATGAGGTGCTGTGAATAAAATCAAACAATCCCGACAAAGTTATAAAAACACCACAGACAAAGTCGTACAAACATCACACACAGGCATGTGCACAGGCACGCGCATGCGCCCGCGCACATGCATACCGATCATCAAGCTAGGCAACACCTGAAATAGAATAGCTGTAAGAGAATACCTGTAATAGAATACACTACTCAGTTTTTCAATAAAAGACAATGAAATGAAATTCATATAATAGTTTGTTTATTTATTTTTCACCTATTTTTAATTATAAACAATAACAATTTAATTTTACAAGTTTTTCTTTTATTATTAACAATAACAATTTAAATACTAAATTTTACATGGTTTTTTTTTTTTTTTTAATAAATAATTAAGGACTTATTCTATAATGGCCCCATGCATATGTTTGGATACCATCTTCTCTTATTTTTCTCTTATCATCTAAGGAACTTAAAGTAATTTTTTTAACGCTATGCGTATACAAATTATGTGACTTAGATCTAAACATAAGCATACTATCACTAAATTTTTTATTGTTAAATAAACATTCCTTATAACTATTTAAATTTAATTTGTCTATCACACATTTTTTGACACCTTTTGATTTTTTGATGCACCCCCCACCTTCAACCGATAACGCGTACATTTTTGCCCTTGGGCCCACAAATTCTAGCATGCATTTCCCACTATTCTCATCCTTCATCATGCCTAATACTTTCTTCTTACACCTCTTTATCCCGTATTCTTGGGCTACCTCTTCGGGATATTCCGAATTATCACACTTCATCTCCACGTCATTGCGTATGCTGGCAAAGAAGTCATTTGTCTGTATGGAATAAATAAATGAATCGGTGTCCATATAATTTAATGTTACTGCCTCTTGTAATTTAGGCTTCATGTAGTCATAGTGGAAATCGTACATTTTCCACTTTGACAATTCTAAAACCGTTAAACCTAAATACATGGGCTTATCATATGTATTATGAAGGCGTTTCATTTGAATTGCATACATATCGTCCGCAAATTGTACCGAGCTATGGAAACTGGCCTTTGCAATCAGCGCTCGGGCCCCTAACCGATTGCACCAACTGTTTCCCATGAAGTGACCAGCTTAACATTTTTACGTTTCTCAACGTTTTCCATCGTTTTCCTATAGACGGCATTATTCAATAATTTGAAAAAATCCTTTTCAAAATTATTTGTTGCCATTGTTCTATGGTGCGTGTTGAGGTCAATATTTTTTTTGAGCCAAGCTGACTGTTTAAACCTCAACACGCGATGAATTTTTGTTAACTCAAGACCATTTCTCAGGCACTGCTGGAGATTTCTGTAATGTATGCTATATTGCACCTTTAGCCTCAGGTCAGCAATAAGTTTTTTCATTTTTGCTGAGGGTGTGGCCTTTTGGTTAAGCGGACAAAACGGAAGATCATTATGCAAGTCATGTAGACTTGATGGGTACATAAGGTCGACCTCTAGAATGTAGCCATATTCTGAGGTGGGCGATATGTTTCTTACATCTAATGATGTAATTTCGTCTTCGGACAACCATTCAAAACCTGAATAAGGGAGGTATTGCGACATGGCCCACCCGTATAAATTGTTTGCGTCTAAATACATTAAGTATTCAGACGACTAACTACTATCATACTCGGCAAGGTGTTTATGGTTGGGCTTTGAGTACCTTTGACAGCACTGCACTAGCCCACCACGAATGCCATTCTGTATGAATCTATACATATCTATGTCTGTTAAAAGCTGGAGCTCAATTTTCGTTGTTTTGAGCATTGCATCCCAAGACAACCCAGGTGTTGTATAATAGTGGGCTGGGTCGAGCATATAAATTTTCTGGCAAATTTCCCTGAAGTTTTGGAAAATATCTGCCAGCGAAAGAACGTCCGTTTTGAGGTACAACTCCATATAATGTTTAATGGTTTGGCAACCGAAATTAGTCCAGACATTTTGGGCATGCGCAAAATCTTCTTCAGAACACTCTGAATTCGTTAGACTATTAAAGAACTTTGCTCGTGGAGGTAAAGAGCTCTCACTTAAACGATTCATTGAATCTAAATACTCGTAAGGGAACACTCCCTTCCTACGAACAAGATTAAAATCATTGTCCAGGGGGAAGAAGCGCCTAACACACTCAAACTTTGAGACATTTAGATTGGCACTTAGTGCATCTAAACTCGTTGCCATGAAACGATACGTATCAAGAAATCTAATTTCAAATTTTTGTCGTGGGAGGCAATGTGTGTATATTTCGAGAGCGAAATATACAATTCTTTGTTGAGGGGGAGAGCCTTTATCTCACCCTCAACCTTATTCAATTCCCTTACGAATAAATGTGAGTCGTATTTAGAGAAATTATGGAAAAATACGGGGACAAATGGTGCAATTTGATAGTTAATGTTGCAGGCATTATGCGCTGCGCCTCTAAACTGGCCAGTTAAATGGCAGTGGTCCCTAACACGGTCAGCTCCTAATTTTTTTTTCACAAATATGGCAATTGATAGCCATTTTGATGCGGTCTGCTTATATCGGACTCATTACCATCGGCTTAATTGTCGAGAGATACGTGGTGTAAATGTCGTTAACATCCCTTATTAGGGATTTAACGAAATTTACACCTGCGGTATCCCCCGTCTCTAAAACAAATTTGTCTAATGCCGAATTAAATGCGCATTTAATAAAGTATGAGAATGCTATGGGAACATGCTCGTTAGTTGCCACTACATTCTCGCTAACCCTAGAATTCATGGGCCTAAGCATGCACTCGAAATCCGCATATACAACGAAGGGTACATCTAAGTTACGATTATAATTCTTAAAAATAACACTTGCCTTTTCCTCCGTTGGCAAGGTCGACACCATTTTCCCACACTGCTGCTTATGCTCTTCGTACAATTTCCGTGTGTGGGAGTAATTCAAGCAGGTAGCTCAAAAGAATAGCTCTTCAGTGTGTGCCGTTACCTGTTTGCGCACCAGTCTGAAAAACAAATAAAACAAATTTTATTAGTAATTTGACTACTATTAAGATGTAAACATTTTTTGTAGTACATACCTTGATAAATTCTTTATCCATACGAAATGGGCTCGACCTTCCTCCTCCAACAACATTAGGCTAATGTGTGTCTCTTTCTCCTCCTCCGTCAAATACAATGGCCCGATCACTGCTCCAATTTCCTCATCAAACCCGAAAACTTTTATGCTAATGCTGGGGTTTTGCCTCTCAAAGACTTTGATTTGCGTCAAAGCGAGAGGAAACTCCAGCTGCTCGAAATTGAGAGTGAGCTGCTCACTAATTTCAATGTGTATCGGTTGGATATCCTCTATCCCATAGCCCACTTGAAACAGCACTCGTCGCTGTTCTTGATGTTGACTAAAGCCTTTTTCGCCATTAAAATTTTCGGTAATGTAATCCAGCTGGATACTTTTATCGGCGTGTATTTGTTTATATTCAGCTCCAGCCGAATAATTTTTGATAGGCTTCAGCCACTCTCCCTCTCCTGGAACTCGTCTATTTTTGCCTTTATGTGAGCGGCATGGTCTGTAAACATATCTTTAATGTCACTCGCCCGGGTTATTACTCCCATTGAAGTCTGATGGGACTTCGCAGACTTGATAACTTCTTCATCAATATATTTTGCATACTTCGCGAACAGCTCGAAGTTTGCTTTCACGGAGGTACGTATATGCAAAATATTGTTGATCAATGGGAGTAATTCCCGTGCCGCGTCATCCAGAAACTGATCAGGCATCACTAGTCCTTCTTTGGCATTGACAAATGCATATGTGCATATACGGTTTTTGAAACCGCTTGATGTTTGTTTGTTTGTTTGTTTGTTTGGACGTAGATGTACTAACGAGCAGTACATTCAAGTGGCCCAACGATACCAAGCACGGGCTTGTTAACGCGCGGACCCAGGCAAAATGCCACCCACCTCCCGCCCAACCGACCGAGGGGCGCGCTGCATAACGTACGGTGACGAAGATCGCGAACAAATTGACAGATGACAAAGGACTAAAGTTTTAAGGATAGGAATAGAAGTAGCTTTTCTTATTATTCGGAAAAGATTATTATAATTAGAGCATAAGATACGAAAAGGATTATGAATAGAATAGTTACTATGACACATTTCAAGAGATAGCGGTAGAAGATTCCTCGTATTTCTACTTGGAACCGCAAAACTAATTTGGCTGATTAATTCGGAAGAATCAATTTCCCCATTAATTAGTTTGTGTAAGAAGATTACACCAAGCATGGTTCTACGATTAGAAAGCGAGGGAAGATTTATTAGTAAAAGTCTACTATGGTAGGAAGGCATGCGATAATTAGTATTCCAGTTAAGACCCCGGAGGGCAAAAAGCAGAAATTATTTTTGTACAGATTCAATTCTATCCTGATGAACCTTGTATTGGGGACACCATATACAAGAACCATATTCAAGAATTGGACGAACAAGTGAAGTATATAGAGTTTTAGTAACATAGGGATCATCAAATTCTTTCGACCAGCGCTTTATGAAACCCAGGACTCCAAAAGCTCGATTTGCAACAGAAGAAATATGCTTGTTAAACTTAAGCTTGGGATCAAGAAGAATACCCAAATCGTTAACGGACTCAATACGCTCAAGGGGTTTACCATTAAGGAAATAATTATTAAAAAATGGCATTCGTCTATAGAAGGACATAAATTGGCACTTACTGTAATTAAGATTTTATAAATTTACTTGACACCAGGTTTTGAAACTGTCAAGGTCGGATTGCAAACTTTGGGCAGCTAGAGAATAAGTAGACGACAGGCAAAGTTTTACGTCATCGGCGTACATCAGTACCCGAGAGTGGTTTATTACAGAAGGAAGGTCATTTATGAATAAGGTGAATAATAACGGACCAAGGTGACTTCCTTGTGGTACTCCGGAAGTAACTTGAACAGGTTTAGAGACAAGACCTTTGAAGTAAACTTTTTGGGTTCTTAAGGATAAATAGTTAGATATCCAGATAATTAAGTTATTTGGAAATCCCAGAAGATAAAGCTTATGCAGTAAAAGCGAATGATTGACAGAGTCAAACGCTTTACTGAAATCAGTGTAAATGACATTGGTTTGCATTTTATTTTGGAATACTTTAATAACAAAAGACGTGAATTCCAATAAGTTAGTGGTAGTAGATCTATATTTCATAAACCCGTGCTGGCAGGGTGAAATTACAGAAAAGTTATCAACTTCTCGAAAATCTTGGGAATAGCGGACAACTTAGAAATACCTCTATAGATTTGAACATTAGACTTGTTTCCTTTTTTAAGGAGAGGAATAATAAATGATTCTTTCCAAATATTAGGAAATGAACTTAATTCCACGAACAAATAAAATAATTTATACAAAGGCTTTGAGAGACCTTCAGCACAGTATCTAAGCACGCAGCCTGGTACTCCATCAGGTCCCGGTAAAAATACGGGTTTGATAACCATTAGCTCTTTTAGTAGTGAACTTTCTGTGATCAAAGGCCCAAAAATGCAGTTAGAAACATTTACATGATAAGGATATGGCATAGCAGGAACATAATTCTGCGAATTACAAGTAGTTTGAAAAAATGTTGCGAATAAATCGACAATAGCCTGATCTGAGTCAGCAGACGCTTCTTCAAAAAATATAGTTGATGGTAGTGTTGACGATTTACGTTTCACATTAACGAAGTTATAGAAACTTTTAGGATCCCGCTGGAACTGTATTCTACAACTTTTCAAGTAATCCTTATAACATTGGTTATTGAGGACAGAGAAATTAGATCGAGCAATCAGATATTAAGTGTAAGCCAAGAAAGAGCCAGTTTCCTTGAACTTCTTGTACATCCTTGACTTTCTATTCTTCAAATTGTTTAATTCCCGTGTGAACCAAATAGGATTGTTAGACCTAACTGAATCACAAACCGGGACGCATAAATCGAATAGATGGTTTATAGTAGAATAGAAAATCTCGATTGCACTATCCATGTCCCTACACATGTAAAGCCGAGACCAGTCAGTCTGGGATAAGAGCTGAGTTAGTTTGCTAAAGTCGGTTTTCCGAAATTGGCGAGCTCGCTCTGGACGCTTACTACCAGGGTTTAGTACCCGGGCAGGTAAATCAATCAACACCTCTAAAGTGGGGTGATAGGGATCTTCCGGACATGATATAGGCTCAGTACGGGAAACAGACAAGAAAGATTGATCCAAAACAAAAACAAGATCAAACATTTTATTAAGAGAATTTGGGATAGCATTGATTTGACATAATGACATCCCAAATAATTTATCGAGAAAATCATTTTGGGTCGTGGAACTCAAGACGCTAGAATCAGGACTAGAGATCCACGTAGTTCCAGCAATATTGAAATCACCCAGAACTACAAGAAAATCACGATCGGAAAGCATAGCAGAGACAATATGTATAGCAGAAAAGTGCATCGAATAGACAGAATTATCTGAGGAACAACAAATTCTATATCTGTACAAAAGTTAGTTATTACTATCTCCGAGAATAGATCAGCATCAACAGCAATAAGCACACCACCACCACGACGAGAAGTGCGGTCTTTTCTATAGATAGAGAATTTGTTAGATAGTATTTCAGAATTTAGGATGTCATGTCTCAGAGAAGGCTATGACATGAAAATGAAAAGATAGGCTGCTTAGATAAAGATTACAAAGTTTGCTACAAAGACCTCTTACATTCTGGTAGCCAAGTGAGAGGGAGGTAGGAGATGTTAGTTTTTTGTACTAACAGAGACTGCAAGAGGTGGGCTTAGATTGACAGCAGGAGGCGGAAGTGCTATCGGAGACCGATTTTTCTTTTTCGCAGTGTATTCTTTAATGATTAAGTGGTCTGGCCAGAACTCTTTACAGCAAATTTTGCTGAAATGTTCGGCCGGAACACAAAATTTAAAAGACGAAATTTCCCGAATATATGAAAATTGGAATTTTTCCACAGTAATATTGGCTTTCACATTAGCCAGAATAAAGGCCTTGACATCATCAAATGTAGTATCAAGGGCAAGCCTAGAAACAAATATTTGTTTTTTTTTTGTGGAACACCTACAAGGGTCACATTTGGAACCTTAGCTATAGCTTCTAATGGGGCAATAGCCTTGGATAATTGACCATTTGATTCGGTTGGTTTACTAGTACCAGAAAGTTGATCAGTGTCAACAGGGCTAATAACTACCGAATCAGAAAAGGTTCGGGATCAGAAGGAGCAACATCCATGGGAACTATGTTTGGTCACTTCTGTCTTTGATGTTTGGAGAGGGGGATGAAAAATTAATTAATTGTAAATTAGGAGCGGATGTAGTGGGCAGTTCTGCAGGGGCAGAAAGTTCATTTGGGCCAATCGACAACCTAAAATTGGCTTTTTCACGCCTTGGAGATTCGTTCAAAAGCTTCATAGCTTTGAACTCATTATCCAGAGCGGAGAAACCGTCGGACAGTTTTTTAAACTGGCCGAAGATATCCCCAAAGCCCCTCTTTGTCTGCCTCATGAATCCCATCATATCTCTTTCAACATCCCTGCAGGACTCACAAGTCCACTTTAAACCTGATTTGGACTCAATCAGGTTGATAATACGGCCGTTGAGGCCAGCGCATTTTTCGTGCGCCATATTGTCACACAGCCAGCAGCAAACAAATCCCATCTTTACGTTTGCACGCACCTGGCAATCTTTTTTATTGCAGACAAACATTATATATATATAGGGTAATAAAACAAAAATATTCTGCTCTAAGAGAAAAAGAAAAAAAAAATATAATGAAAAAAATAGGCACACTAGGGTTAAAATTAGATTGATGCTGATTTGTACTTACAACAACAATACAAACAATAAACAGCGCGGGCGCGACGACCGAAAAAAGCAACGGGAAAAAATAATGAAAGAGAAAAAAACAAAACAAAAACAGCCGACCAACACCAACAACAATAGTAGCGCGGAGAGAGTCTTGAAGAGAGTTTTAGAGCGCGGAATGTCAGCAAGAGCGAAAAATGCAAAAACAAAACAATGCAACTGCACAAGACAATCAGTTTGCTTGCGCTGCAGTATGTTGTTGTATTTGAAACTCAAATGACACTTTATTTAAAAGAATATAAATTAACAAAACAATGTGTTTCACAGAACCGAAAATGAATCACACTGTTGTAATACAATTTTTAGGCCAATAAAATCGAAAATTAGATTGATTTAAGTTAGTGAAAATTAGACAAATCGAGGCGCAAGAAAAAAACACGACCGTTGCGAATGCGCGAACGAACGAATGCGAATGTGCGCACGTGATCTCATTAGTCCTCACACCTGAAATCGGAATTTTAATGATCGGCCCCTTACCAAATCCGAATTTTAATGATCGTCCCTTATCCCACCCCCGGAAAAGTAGTTGAACAAGACGATGCGTGCACTTGTGTGCACTTATTCTCATAAGCCCTCACACCTCTAATCCGAATTTTAATGATCGGGCACCCACGCTACTTCTGAAAAGGGACAAGCAATAAAATTTAACGGCCACTTTCCTCAACTCCCCCTGTCCACAAAAGGGACAAGCAATAAAACGATCGGTCCCGTCACGCTCACCCACGCAAAAAGTACACGAAAAAGTCGATGTGTGCACTTGTTCTCATAAGCCCTCACCCCTCAAATCTGGGTCCCTTCTGAAAAGGGACAAGCAATAAAATTTAACGACCACTTTCCTCAACTCCCCCCTCTACAAAAGGTCACATAGGACGATCGGTCCCCTCTCCCTCAAAAAGGGTCACTTGCGCCCATAGAACGATCGGTTCCCTCACCCCCACCCCCGCAAAAAGAATCACGAAGCGCCATTTAATGATCGCTCCCCTCACTCCCACCACAAAAAGGGTCAGGAACCTACATATTAATTAGGGTCACGTACCTGCACATCGAGGGTCACGTAGGGTCATAAATCATTAATTATTCACACCGGGTAATAAAAGTGACAGCTACTTCCTGTCACAGAACATGCAGTTCCCTACTACTGCTACGAAATGCTATTGGTAGCGAACCGCCGTTCTTAGTCAAACTAAACATACTCAATTTATTCTCATCGCTAAGTGTGACATGTGGTATTTTCCACGTTATGTTGGAAATATTCAATTTAAACTCATTAGCACCAATTTTCGAGTGAAATACATCGTCCATACTTTTAGTCATGAGTAGTATAAGTTCATGTTTGCAATTTAACAAGACTTTATTATAGTCTTCTCCAAATCCAAGTAAGAATTTAAGAGGAACAGAGAAATTAAAATATCCACCGTTTGCTAGCTCTCTATCCCTTCCATTGAACCAATGAGAATTACTCAGCATGTGGCTCTCGTTCTTATTTATTGAAATGTAGTTTTTTATGGTTGTAGTTGTCCCAACAAAGCGCGTGCGGTCGATTTCAATGCCATTCAAATAAATAACCCATGTAATTCTTTTTTAACTTACCTTCGTTAGTAGATGTGTTGTTAGCAAAACAAATCGAGCCCTCAATATTAACAAAACTCTCGCACGGTAATACATAAAAATCCTGATTTTGGATTGTAATTCGAACTTCATCATTGCTCATAATGATTGAAGATACGGCGAGTAACTGTGATATTCTTTTTTAATTATACTCTTGTGCACGGTATTTGGCTGCAGCTCCCTTTTATGAAATCCAAATAATTGACCAATGGTGCGCTCTCTATTAAAATATACGGAGTGTGCCTTTGTTGAAATTACAACTTGAAGTGTGTTGCTATTGGTCTCGATGAGCGGGTGATTTAATTTATTAGGTTCTACGTCCTTCATTTTCTTTAAAATGAAGTCACTTATGTCATTAAACTCGTAGGACCCCACAGGAATCTCGAATACGTGCTCTCCAATATGGAATAAATTATTATCGTGATCCACATTTGGAATCGAGTTGTACATATGAAAATCGATAAGACCACATTCATAGTCCCTCTGTAGTATAATAGGAGGAAAGTAGTTTGCCACCAGAGTTGAGCTGCATCCAGTTAACGTGAGTGTTGTTGACATTTTGACAATTTAAAAGTAAGTGAAACATCAACGAACGAACTTGGTATTTTATTTCAAATTCGAATGAAGTCTATAGTCCTCGTCTATAGCGTCCGCTTTCTATAGGATCATCTTTACTAATCAAAAGAAAGCCATACCTTTCTTTCCAACCAAATTGACAAATTTTCTTAAATGAATCAAAATTCATATCAACGGCCACATGGTCTCGATACACATGTTTCATGTTTAGCTCATCTTGTTTAAACATTATAATCAGGTTTGCATTATCTCAAACAAGATGCTTCGGGATGCATGTATTATAATATGTTATATAAATATTCGTATTTATGTTGAAATAACGATTTTGAATACAAGTAAATATTCTCGAATTTTAGTCCATTAGGGCTCTCAATCAACTAATCATGACATTTGTTTTCCCGCAATTAGAAGGTCCAACAATTAGTGCTCTAATTGAGTTGGGTAACAAGCTACTGTGTTTGATCGTTTGTTGTCCATTATTTTTTGTATCGAAATTTCTCACTTCTATATCTGTTTTCTGTTTTATTATACGCATATTAGATATGGGTTTTCTTAAAAGTACGTCACTCATTAACAACTCTTTGAAGAATAATGACCTATTAAAATGGTAATGCACTTTTATAAACCAATTAGTAATAAAATTAACGTCTACCGCGGAGAAGGTATCATAAATAAAATAATCAACTCCCTGCCAGTCGAACTACACATACCAGGCTACCAGTTTTGTGGCCCAGGTACGAAAATCCAGTCACGTTTAGAGCGCGGTGAAAAGGGAATAAATCCCTTAAACGCCGCCTGCAGAGAGCACGACATAGCATACTCAAACCACAAACACTTAAAAAAACGTTACATAGCCGATACAGTTTTAGCGGAAAGAGCGTGGGAGCGAGTTAAAGCATCTGACAGCAGTGTTGGAGATATAGCCGCAGCGTATTTCGTAACTAACGCAATGAAGACAAAAAAAAAACTTAGTATGGGACTCAATCAGAGGAAAAAGAACTCAAAACCAAAACCATGTGAAAAGAAGAAGAAATTTATGCATACAGTTAGAACGGCTTCGAGTGTGTTAAAAAAGAAAAAACCATATGATATTCACTCGGCAATCCAAATAGAATGACTCTAAAAGAGTCATAAATAAGTCAATCGCACAACAGAAAAAATATGTGTTAATTCCACGGATAATTAGTGTTCCCAAAGTGGGTGGTTTCTTGCCGCTTGTACCGATTTTAACAGCACTTGAAGCGTTAGGAGGACTTGCATCCGGTGGCTCAGCAATTGTTAAAACCATTAACAGCGCTAAAAACGCAAGAAAACAACTAGAAGAGAATAAGCGTCATAATAGAAAAATAGAAGCAATTGCTTTAGGCAATGGTCTGTATATTAAGCCATATCAAAGGGTATACGGTATTTCAACTGCTCAAAAAAACTAGTAGCCGAGCTACCCAATAAGCCACTTTCAAACATTGATATTATGAATTTTGCGCGCAAGCATATTCCTAATTTCAGCGGCGTATATATGAGAGACTCATTTCCAAAACGTGTTCGTAAAAGGGAGTGAGGCATCATTAACTTAGATTCGTCAACAGGAGGTGGAACTCACTGGGTAGCTTATTATAAAACGGAGAAAGAAAGTCGATATTATGATAGTTTTGGGAATTTGTCTCCACCTTTAGAGCTCATCAGATATTTAGGAGAGGACATTAAATATAATTATACACAAGATCAACGCTTTGATACTTTTAACTGTGGACACTTGTGTTTAAGGTTTCTATTAATGAATTACTCAAAAAGAGCCGCCTCATAAAAATTCGTTTAATCTGTTTTTAAAAGGCTATTTAATAAAGATTTTTAAATTTGAATTGTTTACTTGGAATTTTAATGCTGCGAGGGTATATAACTATTAATACGTTATATATTTTGTTAGTCTGAAAAGGACAATAGTGTGCGTCACACATTATTCGATCAAAACAACTCAGAAACAACCTTAAAAGAACTCAGAAACACCAAAATAACCACTCAGAAAAAGCAAAATAGCCACACAGAAACAACAAAAAACCGCTGAGCCACTCAGAAACAGCAAAATAACCACACAGAAAAACCAAAAACCACTAAACCACTCAGAAACAACAAAAAAAAAATTCAAAATAACCACTTAACAAAAAAACTACTAAACCACTCAAAAACAACACAAATACAGCAAAATAACCACTCAGAAACAGCATAAAAACCACTAAACCACTCAGAAACAACAAAAAAACCACTCAGAAACAACTCAGAAACAACAAAAAAAAAAAACACTAAGCCACTCAGAAACAGCAAAAAACCACTAAACCACTCAGAAACAGCAAAAAAAAAAACACTAAACTAGTGGTTTCGTGTATAAGAAAATGAAATAAAATCTTTTAAAGGAATTGACAAAGACGAGAAACGAATTAAAACGAAAATTTCAGAGCATAAAATTAGGGAGAGCAGAAAATTAGTATCAATTAGAAGAAACATTTAAACCAATTACACAACCCCTTAAAAAACTGATTAATGGTAATATACTATCTAATCAGCCTATGAAAATTAAGAAAGAAGAAAAAAATCATATAAAAAGAGAAATAAAAGCAGATCAAGCTTATGGTGATATATCAAATGTTGCATATGACGAGGAAACCACAGTCGATCAGTTAAACCGAATTCTTTAATGCTATTTTAAAAATTTATATGAAAAAAATAGTATAAATCACTATTCTACCTACAGCGGGTTAAAGGCGTCTATTGTTGAACGTTTTAATAGAACTCTGAAGGAAATGATGTGGCGTCAGTTTAGCTTCAAAGGAACATTTCATTGGATTGAAATGTACAATAAATTAATTGATGAGTATAATGGGAAACATCATAGAGCTATTAAAATGGCACCAATAAAAGTGAGCTCATTGAACGAAGATAAACTGCTAGATACCGTTTACAATCATATTAAAATTTTAAATGGTGCAAAATTACGTACTGGTGACTACGTTCGTATAAGCAAGCACAAACATACATTTGAAAAGGCATATACCCCAAATTGGACAACTGAAATATTTAAAATTAAACGAGTACAACTGACGCACCCCACTATATATTTATTAGAAGACTATCAGGGTGCGAGAGTTCAAGGCGGTTTCTATAAAGAAGAGCTAAGGAAAACGCGTTACCCGAATACATATCTAGTTGAAAAGGTAATAAAACGAAAAAAAGGACAGTTTTTCTTAAATGGCTTAAATGGCTCCCAATGAACACAACTCCTAGATAGACAAGAATGAGGTTTTTCAATAAAAGACAATAAAATAAAATTCATACAATAGTTTGTTAATTTATTTTTCACCTATTTTTAAATATAAACAATAACAATTTAATTTTACAAGTTTTTTTATTATTAACAATATCAATTTAAATACTAAATTTTACATCGTTTTTTTATTTTTTTATTTTAGTTTTTTCCTTTTTTTTTTATAAATAATTAAGGACTTATTCTAAAATGGTCACATGCATATGTTTGGATGCCATCTTCTCTTATTTTTCTCTTATCATCTAAGGAACTTAAAGTAATTTTTTTAACGCTATGCGTATACAAATTATGTGACTTAGATCTAAACATAAGCATACTATCACTAAATTTTTTATTGTTAAATAAACATTCCTTCTAACTATTTAAATTTAATTTGTCTTTCACACATTTTTGGACACCCTTAGATTATTTTATGCACCCCCCGCGTTCAACCGATAACGCGTACATTTTTGCTCTTAGGCCCACAAATTCTAGCATGCATATCCCACTGTTCTCATCTTATTTCTTATTGCATTATTTTTATCCCGTATTCTTGGGCTACCTCTTCGGGATATTCCGAAGTGTCAATCTTCATCTCCACGTCATTACGTATGCTGTCAAAGAAGTCCTTTGTCTTAATCGAGTAAATAAACGAATCGGTGTCCATATAATTTAATGTTACTGCCTCCTGGAATTTAGGCTTCATGTAGTCATAGTGGAAATCGTACATTTTCCACTTTGACAATTCTAAAACCGTAAAACCTAAATACATGGGCTTTTTGTTAGCTCAAGTCTATTTCTCAGGCACTGCTGCACCACCACGAATGCCATTCTGTATGAATCTATACATATCTATGTTTGTTAAAAGTTGGAGCTCAATTTGCGTTGTTTTGAGCATTGCATCCCAAGACAACCCAGGTGTTGTATAATAGTGGGCTGGGTCGAGCGTATAAATTTTCTGACAAATTTCCCTACATTTTTGGAAAATATCTGCCAGCAAAAGAACATCCGTCTTGAGATACAACTCCATATAATCTTTAATGGTTTGGCAACCGAAATTAGACCAGACATTTTGGGCATGCGCAAAATCTTCTTCAGAACATTCAGAGTTTGTGAGACTATTAAAGAACTTTGCTCGTGGAGGTAAAGAGCTCTCGCTTAAACGATTCATTGAATCTAAATACTCGTAAGGAACCACCCCCTTCCTACGAACAAGATTAAAATCATTGTCCAGGGGGAAGAAGCGCCTCACACACTCAAACTTTGAGACATTTAGATTGGCACTTAGGACAAATGGTGAAATTTGATAATTTATATTGCAGGCAATATGCGCTGCGCCTCTAAACTGGCCAGTTAAATGGCAGTGGTCCCTAACACGGTCAGCTCCTAATGTTTTTTCACAAATATGGCAATTGATAGCCATTTTGAAGCGGTCTTCTTCTACCTGTGTCATTACTATTGGCTTAATTGTCGAGAGATACGTGGGGATTAGGGATTTAACGAAATGTACACCTGCGATATCCCCCTTCCAGCTGGATACTTTAAGCGGAGTGTAGTTATTTATGTTTAGCTCCAGCCGAATAATTTTTGTTAGGCTCCAGCCACTCTCCCTCTCCTGGAACTTGTCCATTTTTGCCTTTATGTGAGCGGCATGGTCTGTAAACATATCCTTAATGTCAATCGCCCGGGTTATTACTCCCATTGAAGTCTGATGGGACTTCACAGACTTGATAACTTCTTCATCAACATATTTTGCATACTCCGCGAACAGCTCAAAGTTTGCTTTCACGGAGGTATGTGTATGCAAAATATTATTGATCAATGGGAGTAATTCCCGTGCCGCGTCATCCAGAAACTGTTCAGGCATCACTACTCCTTCTTTGGCATTGACAAATGCGTATGTGCATATATGGTTTTTTAAACCGCTTGACGTTAAATGCACATTGTTGCTCTCTGGTATGAATACCTGAGCCTTGTGAGCATTTGTTCGCAAATGCATGCTCTAACTTCAGTCGGGATATTGTCAGGGCCAGGTGCTTTCCTGTTTTTTAAGTTCTTTGCAGCCTTCACCAGCGCGTCCTCTGTGAAGAGATCCTCTGTGTCAACATTTATCTCTCGCGTGATACATGCGCACCTGATTGCATGTGTGGGGAAAACTGTATGAACAATGTTGTTCATTTCTTCTTGGTTTATGTCTGGAAGATTGCTTTTCGCCCTGAGCTTCTTCATGACAATTTTGTATCCTAGGTCCCATGGGTCAACATTGACGTCGTTGCAGAGCATTTGCCATTTTTCGCGTTTGCTGTTACGAATGGCAACATTAAGGTCCTTCTTGGCCTTTCTGTAATGATCCTCTTCCAGTGCAAAATATCCCCTGCGCCTTGCTCTGGTAAAGTGCCGCCTGCATCTTATACATGTCTCCCTCAAAGTTTTTATTTCCCCTGTCCACCAGTATACTTGCTGTCCTTGTCTACGTCTGTTTCCCGTTTTCGGCATTGCTGCATTACATGCGCTCTTGATGGTTGACATGACCGTGTTAACCATGGCTACAGCGAGACACCCCGCCTTCAAGAATCGGAAATAGCTATATCTTCCAAAGTATTAGAGCTAGAGTCACCAAATTTTTAACTTAGATTAGTGGTCAGCTCCTCTAAATAAGGGTACAAAAATTTTCCGCCCACGTGCACCCCCGCCCTCTCCTGCCCCTGCAAAGTGCGAACACCTATATCTTCCACAATTTTGGAGGTAGAGTCACCAAAATTTAAAGGTAGATGGCTGGTCACCCCTTTTAATAGCCCCTGCGTATATAAAAAACAACTAAGAACGTTGCAGTCGGACGTAGCCGATTGCGTAATACTCGTTCACAGTACACGGAAATTATTATTGTTATTTTGCAAATATATAGAATTTTTATATTTCGTAGGAGCGGGCGTGAGTGCTTTCAGTTTTTCGGCTCGATCTTAAGAGAAGGGCACCCAAACACTGACTGCCAAATTTTGTGATTCTAGCTCCAAAATTGTGGGAGATATAGCATTTTCCGATTTGGGGAACGGGAGTAGGAGGGAGTGGACGGGAGTTGGCGTGGCCGGGAAATTTTCTTACCGATCTTTAAAAGGGGTGACCAGCCATCTACGTTTAAAATTTGGTGACTCTAGCTCCAAAACTGTGTGTAGTTCGCAATTTGCGGGGGCGGGAGAGGTCGGGGGTGGGCGTGGGCGGAAAATTTGTACCCTTATTTAAAGGAACTGACCACGAATCTACCTTTCAAATTTGGTGACTCTAGGTCTAAAACTTTGGAAGATATAGCCATTTCCGATTTTTAAGGCGGGGGATATCAAGGTCTCAATCTTTGAGGAGGTCTCCAGGAATCTACATACCAAGTTTGGTGTCTCTAGCTTTAAAATTGTGTATATTATACACGTGTTACCATTTTAAGCTTGCAAATATATCGATTTTGGCGATTACGGAAGCGGAAAGGGGCGTGGCCAGAAAATTTGTTCGGTGATGTTTGGGGGACCTTACCAGTAATATATATTCAAAATTTGGTGACTCTAGCTTTAAGACTGTGGGAGATATAGCCATTTCCGATTTTTTAGGACGGGGGCGCTGGGGGGCGTTCTAGTGGGCGTGGCCGGGAATCACAATTTTTTTGGAAGAGATCACTAGCTATCTACATACCAAATTTGGTGACTCTAACTTTAATATTGTGGGAAATATTCAACTTTAATCGATTTGCGATTTGAGGTGTATCGACATGTTATCGATTTGCCAGCCTCCCAGTGGGCGTGGCACACAAATCTTAACACTTTGTCTGAAGCAGATAACTACAAGTATATATGCCAAGTTTCAAGTCTCTAACTTCAATAGCGTTGAAAAATATTGCGTTCATACGGACAGACGGACGGACAGCATGACGGACATTGCACAAAACCAATATACTAGTTCCACTTCGTGAACGAGTATAAAAATCGCAATGAAGAAGATTTTGGGTCAAATCCACATTCAAAAGGGGATTAATGAAATGACAATTAATGAAATTATTATAATGATTGAGGCGATAAGAATAATTGAAATAATTATCTTTTCTATTATTAATAGACCTTGTGATTGGAAGTCAAATATACTTTTATACTATATAGATAATTTGTAAATATTAACCACCTCCTCAGTAAATTGTAATATATAAAAATAATCAAACTACATCAACAAAATGTCATTATCAAGCTGCAGCTTCAAATCCAAAATGGTGATTTTTGGAAAAGTGATTATTTAAATGTCGTAGTCAACAAATTAATAAAAATGTTGTTCCAATAAGAATATGAATTCCGTGAAATCCAGGTGCTATATAAAAGGTTGACCCATAAACTGAATCTGCAATTGTGAATGGGGCTTCAATGTATTCATAAGCTTGAAGAATAGTGAAATAAACTCCTAAAATTACTGTAAAAAATAACCCTTGAGTAGTTTGTGAGTGGTTATTTTCTATTAAGCTATGATGAGCTCATGTAACTGTAACTCCTGAAGCTAGTAAAATAGCTGTCTTTAATAAAGGAATTTGAAATCGTTTAAATGAAACAATTCCTATAGGAGGTCAAGATGCTCTAAATTCAATTGCTGGGGAAAGTCTTCTATGAAAAAAACTCAAAAAATCAAATTTCTAAATAAAAATAAAATAAATAAAATTATTCCTCATCGTAATGCAATTGTTACATCATAAGTATGTAAACCTTGATAAGTTCCATCTCGAGAAACATCTCGTCATCATTGATAAACAGTTAAAATTGTAATAATATTTCCTAAAAAAAATAATGAAGAATCATATTGATGAAATCATTTAATTATACCAGAAACAGTTGTTATTGCACCAATTGCACCTGCTAAAGGTCAAAGGCTATCAACTAAATGAAATGGGTGATTTGAATGTGTAGACATTTATTTAATAATTTTTTTTTAATATAAATATATAATTAATTATACTAAACTTTATTTAATTTTATTATTATTATTAAATTAATTAACTTCTCTAGAATACAATTGCTACTAATATAGCTACTGCTGATTCAAGAACTAATAATGCGATTTGTCCGATAAATAAAAATGTTACTAGTAAATATATTATTGAGGGTCCAGTATTTCCTAATAAAGTTAATAATAAATGCCCTGCAATTATATCAGCTGTTAATCGAACAGCTAACGTTCCAGGGCGGATAACATTTCTAATAGTTCAATACATACTATAAAAGGTATAGAATTGCCGGAGTTCCTTGTGGGACTAGATGAGCAAATATATGTTGAGTATGGTTAATTCAACCATAAACTATAAAAGATAACTATAAAGGAAGGGTTAAACTTGTCTTTTAAAAATATAAGGAAATAAACCTATAAAATTATTTAAAAGAATTAAAGAAAATAAGGAAATTAAAATAAATGTTGATCCATTATGGCCTGAAGGTCCAAAAAGAGTTTTAAATTCTTTATGAAGAGTTGTTAAAATTTTATTTCAAAAAATATTATAACGAGAAGCTTTTAATCGGTAAATAGAAGGAATTAATAAAAGACCCAAAATTCTTAACCAATTTAATAATAATCCAAAAATTGCTAAGGGTCAAATACAGAGAATAAATTTGTTTTGATTTTCAATTTGTTGAATTTAAATTAATATTTTTTAATTCATTAGATGTAGGTCATGTTTTTTTTTTTTTTTTTTTTTGGGCTGAGGAGGGGATTATGCATTATGCATCTCTCGATCTGCCGTCGCAGAGAGGTAAGTAGGACTCCCACCCACTAAAACCCCCCCTCACATGGACCTATCTCCACTTCGGAATTGCTTTCACATTACTTCGAAGTGGGGCCCCTCACGCGCTATGCGCTCTCATCGTTAACCCTGCGTCCAGGCTGCCTCTTTTGTCTGTTTCTGTTATCTTGCGTCCAAATCCTGATTTTTTAAACGGAGGATTTCGCCTACAAAGGTCGCCACAAGCTTCCAGTTTTCTTCGCAGCTGATCATTTTGCTTATGATGTTCTCGGGCGTTAAAACTCCAATTTTAATAGTTACTTCACTACGTTTTTGGGACCATCGTTCACAGTGAAAGATAGTATGCTCTACACTATCATTTTCGGCGTCAGCATACACGCAGCTTCTATATTCGCTTTTCCCGATTGAGTGCAGGAAAGAGCTAAAGTAGCCATGTCTAGTTATCATCTGTGTGACATAGTAGTCCACGTTTCCGTGTTTCCTCTCTACCCATGATTGTATGTGAGGAATGAGTCTAGCGGTCCATCTTCCAGTGCGTTCATTTGTCCATCTTTGTTGCCACGTGTCCAGTGTTTCTTGTTTACAGAGTTCCGTTGTTTGTCTTG
Source organism: Drosophila sordidula (assembly GCA_035047465.1). Classification (NCBI taxonomy): domain Eukaryota; kingdom Metazoa; phylum Arthropoda; class Insecta; order Diptera; family Drosophilidae; genus Drosophila; species Drosophila sordidula. The sequence continues at coordinate 8,689 of JAWNPQ010000028.1, read as the reverse complement.
CTTCCCCTTCTTGGCACAGGTCGTAAATTTTTTTCCGTTCACTAGCAGCCAGTTCAATCGGTGTCACCCCTGCGATAACGAGTGCTGCCGCTCCAGATACCGTACGGTATGCACTAATTATTCTGAGGGCAGTCGTTCTTTGTACTGCAGCTAAAGGCTTCACTCTGCAGTTCGCTTTTAGCGTGTCTGCCCAGATCTCGCAGCCATTCATCAGGATTGCATTAACTACTTCCATTAGTAGCTTGCATCTGCATTGCACTGGTCCACCCACATTTGCCATGAGCCTACTGAATGATTGTGTCGCTCTGGCTGCTTTGGATTTTGCTTGCTCAAGTTGCTTGCTGTAGGTGAGCTTTGTATCAAGCCAAACTCCCATGTACTTGATAGCATTCTGCGACCTAATTATGCTTCCATTTATTCTCATATCCACCTCAGTTGGTATTTGTCGTCTGGTGACAAGCAGTATCTCAGTTTTCTGCATTGCTAGCTGAAGTCCGTGAGAGTCTAGCCAATCTTTAGCACGAATCATCACCTGGGTGAGTTTACGTTGCGCGTGCTCAAGGTTCCGTGGTGTAATGACCGCCACTATGTCATCTGCATATCCGACTAGAAATGTGTCGTTAGGCATTTCCATGCGAAGAATCTCGTCGTAGCTTATGTTCCAGAGTATTGGTCCTAGAATGGATCCCTGCGCAGCTCCTGCAGTTATTTGGATACATCTTTGTCCTGCTTCGGTCTGGTATATCAGCTGTCGGTTTTCGAGATAGCTGTGTATCATTCGCATGGTACCCGGGGATTCGGAATCGATTTTCAAGTGACTCAATGATGTCCGCCCATTTGACGCTGTTGAATGCGTTCTTCACGTCTAAGGTAGCCAGGAGTACTATTGGGCGCGAGTAATGGTTCCCTAGTTGAGTTGCAATCGCTGCTTGGACGACTTCCTTGATTGCTCCAGCTTTAGATTTCCCTGGTCTAAACCCATATTCTCTCGGGGTGAGTCCTCCTGAGTTTTCTATCGCGGTTTCCAACCGAGGTTTGATTAACTTTTCTAGCAGTTTTCCCGCTGTGTTAAGCATGCATAGTGGCCGATAAGCTGATGGGGTCGTCGGGTCACCTTTACCCTTGCTTATCAAGACCAGTCGTTGTATTTTCCAGGGATCAGGGAAAGTTCCGTTTCTAACGCACGAATTGTACATGTCCAGTAATACTTTTGGTCGGTACACTGCAATTTCTTTAAGAACTTCAGCCGGGATATTGTCAGGGCCAGGTGCTTTCCTGTTTTTTAAGTTCTTTGCAGCCTTCACCAGCGCGTCCTCTGTGAAGAGATCCTCTGTGTCAACATTTATCTGTCGCGTGATACATGCGCGCCTGATTGCATGTGTGGGGAAAAGTGTATGTTCATTTCTTCTTGGTTTATGTCTGGAAGATTGCTTTTCGCCCTGAGCTTCTTCATGACAATTTTGTATCCTAGGTCCCATGGGTCAACATTGACGTCGTTGCAGAGCATTTGCCATTTTTCGCGTTTGCTGTTACGAATGGCAACATTAAGGTCCTTCTTGGCCTTTCTGTAATGATCCTCTTCCAGTGCAAAATATCCCCTGCGCCTTGCTCTGGTAAAGTGCCGCCTGCATCTTATACATGTCTCCCTCAAAGTTTTTATTTCCCCTGTCAACCAGTATAATTCCTGTCCTTGTCTACGTCTGTTTCCCGTTTTCGGCATTGCTGCATTACATGCGCTCTTGATGGTTGAGATGACCGTGTTAACCATGGCTACAGCGCCTTGAGTTTCTTGGGTGCAATCAAGATTCTTTTGTTCAATCGGTTGATATTCCATCCGCGAGTTTGCCGTGTGGTATTAGGGTCTCTGTTTGTTGTATTCTCCTCCAATATGAACGAGATATACTCGTGGTCACTACCAGTGTAGACATTAAGGACTTTCCAGTCTACAATTCTATGCGACAGATTCTCTGACACCAAAGTAATGTCAGGGATTGTTTCCTCGCATCCGTCTCTCCTGAATGTCGTTGCCCCCGTGTTTGCTACTGTGAGTCGTAGTCTTGCAGCTGTGTCCAGGATTCTCCAGCCTCCAGAGTTTGTTGTTGGCATGCCCCATTCTTCTGCTCTTGAATTGAAGCTGCCTGCTACAATAAGCTTTCCTTGTATTTGCGATGCAGCATCTTCGATGTCGTTGAGTTTGGTTCCAAACTCGTTGATATCATCGCTTGGTGTTAAGTAGCAGCTGAGTATATGATAGTCCTTGACTTGTGCATGGACATAGCAATTGCCCTGGCCATCGTTGTTTTGCCGGGCGCTACTTGCACGTGGCATCCATATTGCTGCTGTTTTTGTAGTGTCCTCTAGCCACAGCCCATCCTCTTTGTTCTTACACTGCTCGCTGATTATGACCACGTCAGCTTGTTGTTCTACAACTATTTGAGACAACAAGGCGTCCCCTGTAGACCCTCTATGCATGTTTGCTTGCAGAAACATCATGTCTTGGTTTTCCTGACACTTGCGGTGCAATTACTCGCTCCCAGGAAATGGTTGGTTTCCTTAATGTTCTCGTACACACAGAGACACCACCTTTGTGGTTTGGTGCAGTCTTTCATTTGATGGCCGCTCTCTCTGCACCGAATACATAAATTTTTTCGATCCGGTCCCGTGCAATCTCTATGGAAGTGGCCAGACCCAAAACACTTGAGGCAGCGTTTGATGTCGATACACCGTTTAACTCGGCAGCGAGTCCATCCTATTTTAATTCTCTGCTCTTTCAGGACTTTTGCAGCGTCTTCCGAAGACAGAATGACAAAGGCTCCTCTTTGCTCCAAGCTGTTAACGCCTGTTGCGCAATTTTTACAACGGGCTGTAGCGCCTTGACAGTCGTCATTTCTTTGAGCATGTCTCTGATACTGTCGCAGAGCTTTTGGGTCTTGCTACCTTTGGTTAGCTCTAAGAGCATGTCCCCGGTTTTGGTTTTCCTGACCGAGCGAATCGTACTCTCAGCTTCGTCTGGTTTAACGTTTTTGCGCAGGTTTTGTAGTACTTCCGCGTAGCTCTTACCTTCTGCTAGTTTCGGTCCTTTTTTGAGCTTTAGCATCTTTTTCCTTTACCTTTTTCGCGCTTACTCTTTTTTTGGTAACTATTTGGAATCCATCATCCGGTTGTATACTCCTTGCCCTTTTGTTTGAGTCCTGTGCCACGGGGCTGGTAGCGATTCTCTTCTGGAGAGTCGAAACTGGTGTAGCGCTCATTTCTTCGTCCGGTTTATTGGATTTTTTTGCTAGCTCTTCCTTTTTTCCTTTTTCAGCTGCTGTCCAGCTCTTTCTGTGGCTTTCCATCACGTCGAGGAGTTCGCTAAGCTCAGACGCGCCGTCCTTAACATCCAAACTTATATTTCTCTGTCTGAGCATAGCATGCTTCATTCTACGGAGCACAGCCTTGCATTTTGCCATCGACTCTTCCTCTAGGGCTCTCATCTTAAATATCAGCTCCTGTCGTGGGGAGCTATGTACACATATTGGATTTTTGTCCGCAGCCGGTGTATGCGTCACATCAGCTGGTGTCGCTCTTGCTGTTGGATACGCCAAACTCGATGAGGACACGTTTTTATCCGTTTCTGCAGCTTTCGGGGTCTCATATGTCGTTGCTCCCTGTTTTTCACTCCTTGTGTTGTCGTCGGTTGGCGATCTTGCCATCAGACTGCTTTTTCGGAATACATTTTCGCATCCTTCTCTCTCTTCGTTTTGTTTTTTTGGTTTTGGTTTAAGTTGTTCATGCTGTATGGGTCCAAACTTTAAGCCGCTATCTCCATACATTTGCACAGTTGTCCCAAATGTCCCCATGGGTCCCTTTGTAAGCAGTGAGGTCCATGCGAGGGTTGACACAAGACTTCATGGGTACTTGTGTTCAGAGCCAGGTCGGTCACTAAGCAGGAGTCCTCTCAACTGCAGCTGAGCCACCGAGTTAACGATGATATATATCGAACGTACTTAAAGACTCGCCATGTTTCAATAGGACGGAGACAGTTCCAACATTAGCTCATTAGCTGGGTACTCAGGTGGCAGAATGTTTTATCTACCAGCGGTCGGACCTTCTTTTTTGTCTGCCAATCCGGAAAAAGACATCGAGTATTGCCGTCATAAGGGAGCATATGCTCACTCAGAGACTGGCTAAACACGGTTTCGCCTTCTCACCTTAGCATGTACTCTGTCGCATGACAGTGAAACAAGTATCCGGGGCCGCCACGAGGAGGCGGTAAGCTACTTAGAGTATAGCTACATGGATCGTGCTGGTCCATATCTAAGATATTGGCTGTCAGACACTTTGCCATGCAGTTATTACTCTCGACCCCAGAATTAGGTGATGAAGGTATATATATATGTATATAATAATTAATTGAGCAGACCAAAATAAAAATAATTGAAAAAACTAAAAATAATATCAGTCATTTAATTGGGGCTATTTGAGGGATTACAAAATATTAATATATTAATAATTTTTGCTTAACATTTTTTTTAATTCATTAGAAGTAAGTGCTAATACTAATACCAGTACTTGCTTACAGTCATCTAATGATGAATTTATTGAATTAGAAATTCATTTAATAAAATGACTTACAGGAACTCTTTCAATTACAATAGGTATAAATCTGTGGTTAGCTCCACAAATTTCTGAATATTGTCCGTAAAATAATCCAGGTCGGTTAATAAAAAAATGTAGCTTGGTTTAATCGACCTGGGGTATCTCTACTTCTACATCTACTTTTACTCCTAAAGCAGGGATTGTTCAAGAATGAATCACATCTGCGGCTTTTACTAAAATACGAATTTGTGAATTTATAGGTAAAACTACTCGGTTGTCAACATCTAATAAGCGAAAACCATCATTTGCTAATTCGTTAGTTGGCACTATATATGAGTCAAATTCAATATTATTAAAATCAGAATATTCATATCTTCAATATCATTGATGACCAATTTTTTTTAAAGCTATTGAAGGTTCATTAATTTCATCTAATAAATATAATAACCGTAAAGAAGGAAAAGCAATAATAGCTGGATAAATTGTTCAAATTATTTTAAATAATTATTAGTAATAACATAAACATTAAATATCCAACTAATACTGTAATTATTACTAAAACTAATAATGCATGATCATGAAAAAAATTAATTGTTCTATTAAAGGAGAAGCTCTCTCTTGAAGTACGAAATTAGCTCATGTTGACATAAATTTTCTAATAAAAGTAAAATACTTTATATATGGAGCTTAAATCCATTGCACTAATCTGCCATATTAGAAATTAATTAGTTAATAATGGTCATTCAAAATGTCTATGTTCAGCAGGGAGATTATTTTGGTATCATTCAATTGATGAATTTGATTGAATTGGGTAAATAAGTTGATGTTGAGATACAAGGCTTTCTCAAATAATATAGAAAAAAAATAAGATTCCTAGTAAAAAGATTGATGAACCGATTGTTGAAATTACATTTCATGTAGTGTAAGCATCAGGATACTCAGAACAACGTCGAGGTATTCCGGCTAGTCCGATGACATGTTGAGAGAAAAATGTTAAATTTACTCCAATATATATAATATTAAATTGACTTTTTAATCATTTATTATTTAAACTCAATCCTGTAAATAAAGGGTATCAGTGGATAAATCCTGCTATAATTGCAAACACAGCTCCTATTGATAAAACATAATGAAAATGAGCAACAACATAATATGTGTCATGAAGAATAATAACAACTGATTAATTAGCTAAAACTACTCCTGTTAGACCTCCTACTGTAAATAAAAATACGAATCCTAAAGCTCATAAAATAGCAGGTGAATAAGAAAGTTGAGCTCCATGTAAAGTTGTAAATCAACTAAAAATTTAAATCCCCGTTGGGACAGCAACAATTATAGTTGCTTATGTAAAATAAGCTTGTGTATCAACATATATACCTACTGTAAATATATGGTGTGCTCAAAAAATAAATCCTAATAAACCAATTGCTAGTATAGCATAAATTATTCCTAAAGAACCGAAAGTTTCCTTTTTACGTGATTCTTGACTAATATGAGAAATTATACCAAATCCTGGTAAAATTAAAATATAAACTTCTGGGTGTCCAAAAAATCAAAATAAAAGTTATTATAAAATTGGGTCACCTCCTCCAGCCGAGTCAAAAAATGATGTATTAAGATTTCAGTCTGTTAAAAGTATAGCAATTGCTCCTGCTAAAAAGGTAAAGATAAAAATAATAATAAAGCTGTAATTACAACTGACCAAACAAATAAAGGTATTCGATCAAGAGTAATACCTGAAGATCGTCTATTAACTTCAGTTGTAATAAAATTTACTGCTCCTAAAATTGAAGAAATTCCTGCTAAATGTAAAGAGAAAATAGCTAAATCAACTGAAGCACCGCCATGGGCAATTCCTGCTGATAAAGGTGGGTAAACTGTTCATCCAGTTCCACTCCCATTTTCAACTATTCTTCTTACTAGAAGTAAGGTAAGAGCTGGGGGTAAAAGTCAAAATCTTATATTATTTATTCGAGGGAATGCTATATCAGGGGCTCCTAATATTAAAGGAACTAATCAATTACCAAATCCTTCAATTATAATTAGCATAAATATAAAAAAAATCATAATAAAAGCATGGGCGGTAACAATAACGTTATAAATTTGGTCATCACCAATCAATGCTCCTGGATGGCCATGTTCTGCTCGAATTAGAATTCTTAAAGATGTCCCTACTATTCCGGCTCAAGCACCAAAAATAAAATATTATGTTCCAATATCTTTATGATTTGTTGAAAATACTCATTGTCGAGATGAAGTGGCTGAAAATAGGCGATAGATTGTAAATCTATATATAAGAAAAATTCTTCTTAATCAATTATTAAAAAATCAGTCTTATATTCAATAATGATATCAAACTGCAATTTTGAAGGAGTAAAAATTTACTAAGGCTTAAAGGAATACCTATATTTATAGCTTTGAAGGTTATTAGTTGATTTAACTTAAAGCCTTAAAGTATAAAATAAAATATAGAAATTAAAAATAATCCAAAAATTGAAAAAAATTTTAAAATTAAATATAAATTTATGTTAAAATTATTAATTTGTGAATTAATAACTCAATTATTTTCATAATAATTTAATATATATGCTGAATAACAAATTCGCAAATAAAAAAATTGGGTAATTAATGTAGAAGTTAATAAAATAATTAATTGAAAATATTGGTTAAAAAAAGTTAATTGTTGGATAACCACTCATTTTGGGAAAAATCCTAAAAATGGGGGAAGACCTCCTAAAGTAAAATTTATAAATAAAGTAAATTTAATAATTTTTCTTTAAGTAAATCATGAAAATAGTTGATTTAAATGAAAACATTTAAAAATATTACGTATAAAAATTAATAAAAATGATAAAAAAGAGTAAAAACTAAAAAAAATTAATCAAATTGATGTATTTACTATTAAAGCTCTTAATACTTATCCTAAATGATTAATAGAAGAAAAAGCTTGAAGTTTTCGTAAAGATGTTTGATTTAATTCTCCAATTGCTCCAATAATTACTGTTAAAATTAATCTTATTATTAAAAAATCTTTTCTATTTACGTAAGAAATTAATTTTATAGGAGCAATTTTTTGTCAAGTTAATAACAATAAAGCATTTATTCATCTAAGACCTTCTATTAAATTAGGGAATCAAAAATGAAAAGAAGCTGCCCCAATTTTTTGTAAAAATGTAGATAAAATTATTAAAGAAATAAAAAATTTATTTATAATTTCATTTAAATTATTGTTTAATATTAATCAAATTACTGAAAATAAAAGAACATTTGATGCTAATGCTTGGGCTAAAAAGTATTTTAAAGAAGCTTCGGTTGATTTAAAATTATTTCTGTCTTTTATAAGGAATAAAAGACAATAAATTAAATGCTAAACCTATTCAAGCTGCTAACCAAGAATTTGATGTAACTGTAATTAATGTTCCAATAATTATTATTATTAAAAATCAGATTTTTGAAGAATTATTAAAAATTAAAAAGAAAAGGAGTAAAACCTTTATAAGTGGGGTATGAACCCAGTAGCTTAATTAGCTTATCTTTTTATATTTTAGTGTATGATGCACAAAAGTTCTGATACTTTTAGAAATAGTTTAATTCTACTAAATATAATTAATTATACTAAATTTTATAAAAATTATTTAATGAATGTGGGATTCCACATGATTTACCCTATCAAGATAACCCTTTTTATCAAGCAATTCATTATTAATATTTTTGTCATCTTTTTTTTTTATTACTTTAATTTTTTATAAAAAAAATTCTCTGTTTTTAAGAGATTTCAAGTTAATAATACATTTGAGTACTTTTTTTTTTAAATTATATATATTTTTTATTAAATAATTAGAAATCTCTATATAGATATATATGTATAATAAATTATCAACATATTAGAAATATATATGTGGGAGTGAATGTGTATACCAGCCTTGCACTTTACCAATTACCAAACATACCTAGACAACAACGATAACCAACAACGATGAATAGGAAACGATGAACAAGAACGATAAATAACAACGAAATAGAGTGAGTTGAAGGAAGACGCGCGAGAGGAAAGACGGGCTACAACAACTTAAAAAGACGAGCACAACCACGATGACGACGATGAGTG
>JAWNPQ010000026.1:0-10481 GCA_035047465.1 Drosophila sordidula | reverse complement strand
GTATTGCTCATAGAGAGTATCTGTGTATATATCTATATACATGGAAAGAGGGAGACAGAGGAGATAGAGAGGAAAGAGAGGACAGAGAGGGAGACAGATGAGATAGAGAAGAGACAGAGGAAATAGAGCACATAGAGAGGGAGATAGAGAGAGAGACAGCGGAGAGAGGGAGACAGAGAAGATAGAGAGGGAGACAGCGGAAAGAGAGGGAGACAGAGGAGATAGAGAGGAGACAGTGGACATAGAGAGGAGACAGAGGGAGATAGAGAGGGAGACAGAGGAGAGAGAGGACATAAAGAGGAGATAGAGGAAAGAGAGGACATAGAGAGGAGATAGAGGACAGAGAGAGGAGACAGTGGAGATAGAGAGGAGACGGAGGAGGGAGAGGACATAGAGAGGAGAGAAATGACATTGAGTGGAGACAGAGGAAATAGAGGGCACAGAGAGGAGACAGAGGAGATAGAGCGGAGACAGAGGACAGAGAGGAGACAGGGGAGATAGAGAGGAGACAGAGGAGATGGAGAGGAGACAGAGGAGAGAGAGGACATAGAGAGGAAGAAGAGAGGAGACAAAGGAGACAGACGACATAGAGAGGAGACAGAGGAGAGAGAGAAGCTAGAGAGGAGACAGAGGACAGAGAGAGGAAACAGTGGAGATAGAGAGGAGACAGAGAAGAGAGAGAGGAGATATTGAGGAGACTAAAAAGGGAGAGGAGATGTATCCAGCTGATGTTCCTCAGACTCTTTCTCCCTCGCTCAGTGTTTCTTCTTTGGTCACATATCGTTCCCCTTAGCGAGTTTTCTTATGCTGTCTTAATAGCGCTCTTTTTCGAGATTCTCACAAACTCAAGTAGGGCTTGCAGTTTTGGCTGTGAAAAGTCTTTAGTACAAGTACCACTGAGTGTTTAGTGCTACACACCGAGGAGATAGACAAAAGACGGAAGTCAGATAGGATATGGGGAGGATACAGAGGAGAAAGGCGAGTTAGACAGCAGAGTGAGAACATAGAGGAGAGAGATGAAATGGAGACGAGAGATTGGAGACGGAGAAGAGACAGAGAGAGAAGAGAGGGAGAGTGAGAAGAGGTAGAGAGGAGACAGAGGAGCAAAACGACATAGAGAGGAGATAGAGAGGAGAGAGAGGAGATAGAGAGGAGACAGAGGAGATAGAGAGGAGACAGAAGAGAGAGAGGACATAGAGAGGAGACAGAGAAGATAGAGAGGAGACAGAGGAAAGAGAGGACATAGAGAGGAGACAGTGGAGATAGAGAGGAGACAGAGGACAGAAAGGACATAAAGAGGAGACAGAGGAAAGAGAGGACATAGAGAGGCAACAGAGGAGATAGAGCGGAGACAGAGGACAGAGAGGGGACAGAGGAGATAGAGAGGGGACAGAGGACAGAAAGGACATAGAGAGGAGACAGAAGACAGAAAGGACATAAAGAGGAAACAGAAGAGATACAGAAGAGAAGGAGGGGGGAGAGGATATAGACAGGAGAGAAAGAACATTCAGAGAAGACAGAGGAAATAGAGAGGAGACAGAGGAGATAGAGACGAGACAGACGAAATAGAGGACATAGAGAGGAGAGAGAGGAGATAGAGAGGAGACAGCGGAAAGAGAGGAGACAGAGGAGATAGAGAGGAGACAGAGGAAAGAGAGGACATAGAGGGGAGACAGAAGAGATAGAGAGGAGATAGAGGAAAGAGAGCACATAAGGAGGAGACAGAGAAGATCGAGAGGAGACAGCGGAAAGAGGGGAGACAGAGGAGATAGAGACGAGATAGAGGAAGGAGAGGAAAGAGAGGACATAGAGAGGAGACAGAGGAGATCGAGAGGAGACAGTGGAAAGAGGGAAGACAGAGGAGATAGAGAGGAAAGAGAGGACATAGAGAGGAGACAGATGAGATTGAGAAGAGACAGAGGAAATAGAGGACATAGAGAGGAGATAGAGAGAAGACAACGGAAAGAGAGGAGATAGAGCAAAGAGAGGAAAGAGAGGACATAAAGAGGAGACAGAGGAGATCGAGAGGAGACAGAGGAGATAGAGACGAGATAGAGGAAAGAGAGGAAAGAGATGACATAGAAAGGAGACAGAGGAGATCGAGAGGAGACAGCGGAAAGAGGGGAGACAGAGGAGATAGAGAGGAAAGAGAGGACATAGAGAGGAGACATATGAGATAGAGAAGAGACAGAGAAAATAGAGCACATAGAGAGGAGATAGAGAGGAAACAGCGGAAAAAGAGGAGACAGCGGAAAAAGAGGAGACAGAGGAGATAGAGAGGAGACAGTGGACATAGAGAGGAGACAGAGGAGATGGAGAGGAGACAGAGGAGAGAGAGTACATAAAGAGGAGATAGAGAGGAGACAGAGGAGAGAGAGGACATAGAGAGGAGACAGAGGAAAGAGAGGACATAGAGAGGAGATAGAGGACATAGAGAGGAGACAGTGGAGATAGCGAGGAGACGGAGGAGGGAGAGGACATAGAGAGGAGAGAAATGACATTGAGAGGAGACAGAGGAAATAGAGAGGAGACAGAGGAAAGCGAGGACATAGAGAGGCGACAGAGGAGATAGAGCGGAGACAGAGGACAGAGAGGGGACAGAGGAGATAGAGAGGAGACAGACGACAGAAAGGACATAGAGAGGAGACAGAGGACAGAAAGGACATAAAGAGGAAACAGAAGAGATACAGAAGAGACGGAGGAGGGAGAGGACATAGAGAGGAGAGAAAGAACATTCAGAGAAGACAGAGGAAATAGAGAGGAGACAGAGGAGAGAGAGGACATAGAGAGGAGACAGAGGAGATAGCGAGGAGACAGACGAAATAGAGGACATAGAGAGGAGAGAGAGGAGATAGAGACGAGATAGAGGAAAGAGAGGAAAGAGATGACATAGAGAGGAGACAGAGGAGATCGAGAGGAGACAGCGGAAAGAGGGGAGACAGAGGAGATTGAGAGGAAAGAGAGGAAAGAGACGAAAGAGAGGAAAGAGATGACATAGAGTTGACATAGAGAGGAGACTGAGGAGATAGAGCGGAGACAGAGGACAGAGAGGGGACAGAGGAGATAGAGAGGGGACAGAGGACAGAAAGGACATAGAGAGGAGACAGAAGACAGAAAGGACATAAAGAGGAAACAGAAGAGATACAGAAGAGAAGGAGGGGGAGAGGACATAGAGAGGAGAGAAAGAACATTCAGAGAAGACAGAGGAAATAGAGAGGAGACAGAGGAGATAGAGAAGAGACAGAGGAAATAGAGCACATAGAGAGGAGATAGAGAGGAGACAGAGAAGATAGAGAGGAGACAGCGGAAAGAGAGGAGACAGAGGAGAGAGAGGACATAAAGAGGAGATCGAGAGGAGACAGAGGAGAGAGAGGACATAGAGAGGAGACAGAGGAGATAGAGAGGAGACAGAGGACATAGAGAGGAGACAGAGGAGATAGAGAGGAGACAGAGGAAAGAGAGGACATAGAGAGGAGATCGAGAGGAGACAGAGGAGAGAGAGGACATAGAGAGGAGATAGAGGACATAGAGAGGAGACAGAGGAGATAGAGAGGAGACAGAGGAGAGAGAGGACATAGAGAGGAGAGAAAGACATAGAGAGGAGACAGAGAGATAGAGAGGAGACAGAGAAAGAGAGGACATAGAGAGGCGACAGAGGAGATAGAGCGGAGACAGAGGACAGAGAGGGGACAGAGGAGATAGAGAGGAGACAGAGGACAGAAAGGACATAGAGAGGAGACAGAGGACAGAAAGACCATAAAGAGGAAACAGAAGAGATACAGAAGAGACGGAGGAGGGAGAGGACATAGAGAGGAGAGAAAGAACATTCAGAGAAGACAGAGGAAATAGAGAGGAGACAGAGGAGAGAGAGGACATAGAGAGGAGACAGAGGAGATAGAGAGGAGACAGACGAAATAGAGGACATAGAGAGGAGAGAGAGAGATAGAGAGAGACAGCGAAAGAGAGGAGACAGAGGAGATAGAGAGGAGACAGAGGAGAGAGAGGACATAGAGAGGAGACAGAGGAGATAGAGAGGAGACAGAGGAAAGAGAGGACATAGAGAGGAGACAGAGGAGATAGAGAGGAGACAGAGGAAAGAGAGGAAAGAGAGGAGATAGAGAGGAGACAGAGGAGATAGAGAGGAGACAGACGGAAAGAGAGGAGACAGAGGAGATAGAGAGGAGACAGAGAGAGAGAGAGAGAGAGACAGAGAGAGACAGAGAGAGAGACAGAGGAGACAGAGAGAGACAGAGAGAGACAGAGAGAGAGAGAGAGACAGAGGAGATAGAGAGGAGACAGAGAGAGACATAGAGAGGAGACAGAGGAGATAGAGAGAGAGACAGAGGAGAGAGAGCACATAGAGAGGAGATAGAGAGGAGACAGCGGAAAGAGAGGAGACAGAGGAGATAGAGAGGAGACAGAGGACATAGAGAGGAGACAGAGGAGATAGAGAGGAGACAGAGGAGAGAGAGGACATAAAGAGGAGATAGAGAGGAGACAGAGGAACGAGGGGACATAGAGAGGAGACAGAGGATAGAGAGGACATAGAGAGGAGACAGAGGACATAGAGAGGAGACAGTGGAGATAGAGAGGAGACGGAGGAGGGAGAGGACATAGAGAGGAAAGAAATGACATTGAGAGGAGACAGAGGAAATAGAGGGCACAGAGAGGAGACAGAGGAGATAGAGCGGAGACAGAGGACAGAGAGGAGACAGGGGAGATAGAGAGGAGACAGAGGACATAGAGAGGAGACAGAGGAGATGGAGAGGAGACAGAGGAGAGAGAGGACATAGAGAGGAAAAAGAGAGGAGACAAAGGAGACAGACGACATAGAGAGGAGACAGAGGAGAGAGAGGAGATATTGAGGAGACTAAAAAGGGAGAGGAGATGTATCCAGCTGATGTTCCTCAGAATCTTTCTCCCTCGCTCAGTGTTTCTTCTTTGGTCACATATCGTTCCCTTTAGCGAGTTTTCTTATGCTGTCTTAATAGCGCTCTTCTACGAGATTCTCACAAAGTGAAAAGTCTTTAGTACAAGTACCACTGAGTGTTTAGTGCTACACACCGAGGAGATAGACAAAAGACGGAAGACAAATAGGATATGGAGAGGATACAGAGGAGAGAGACGAGTTAGACAGCAGAGTGAGAACATAGAGGAGAGAGATGAAATGGAGACGAGAGATTGGAGACGGAGAGGAGACAGAGAGAGAAGAGAGGGAGAGGGAGAAGAGATTGAGAGGAGACAGAGGAGAGAAATGGCATAGAGAGGAGATAGAGAGGAGAGAGGAGATAGAGGAGATAGAGGAGATAGAGAGGAGACAGAGGAGATAGAGAGGAGACAGAAGAGAGAGAGGACATAGAGAGGAGACAGAGAAGATAGAGAGGAGACAGAGGAAAGAGAGGACATAGAGAGGAGACAGTGGAGATAGAGAGGAGACAGAGGACAGAAAGGACATAAAGAGGAGACAGAGGAAAGAGAGGACATAGAGAGGCAACAGAGGAGATAGAGCGGAGACAGAGGACAGAGAGGGGACAGAGGAGATAGAGAGGGGACAGAGGACAGAAAGGACATAGAGAGGAGACAGAAGACAGAAAGGACATAAAGAGGAAACAGAAGAGATACAGAAGAGAAGGAGGAGGGAGAGGACATAGAGAGGAGAGAAAGAACATTCAGAGAAGACAGAGGAAATAGAGAGGAGACAGAGGAGATAGAGACGAGACAGACGAAATAGAGGACATAGAGAGGAGAGAGAGGAGATAGAGAGGAGACAGCGGAAAGAGAGGAGACAGAGGAGATAGAGAGGAGACAGAGGAGAGATAGGACATAGAGAGGAGACAGAGGAGATAGAGAGGAGACAGACGAAAGAGAGGACATAGAGAGGAGAGAGAGGAGATAGAGAGGAGACAGAGGAAAGAGAGGAGACAGAGGAGATAGAGAGGAGAGAGAGGACATAGAGAGGAGACAGAGGAGATAGAGAGGAGACAGAGGAAAGAGGGGAGACAGAGGAGATAGAGACGAGATAGAGGAAAGAGAGGACATAGAGAGGAGACAGAGGAGATCGAGAGGAGACAGCGGAAAGAGGGGAGACAGAGGAGATAGAGAGGAAAGAGAGGACATAGAGAGGAGACAGATGAGATAGAGAAGAGACAGAGGAAATAGAGGACATAGAGAGGAGATAGAGAGGAGACAGCGGAAAGAGAGGAGACAGAGGAGATAGAGACGAGATAGAGGAAAGAGAGGAAAGAGATGACATAGAGAGGAGACAGAGGAGATCGAGAGGAGACAGCGGAAAGAGGGGAGACAGAGGAGATTGAGAGGAAAGAGAGGAAAGAGATGACATAGAGATGACATAGAGAGGAGACAGAGGAGATCGAGAGGAGACAGCGGAAAGAGGGGAGACAGAGGAGATAGAGAGGAAAGAGAGGACATAGAGAGGAGACAGATGAGATAGAGAAGAGACAGAGGAAATAGAGCACATAGAGAGGAGATAGAGAGGAGACAGCGGAAAGAGAGGAGACAGAGGAGATAGAGAGGAGACAGAGGAAAGAGAGGAGACAGAGGAGATAGAGAGGAGACAGAGGACATAGAGAGGAGACAGAGGAGATAGAGAGGAGACAGAGGAGAGAGAGGACATAGAGAGGAGACAGAGGAAAGAGAGGACATAGAGAGGAGATAGAGGACAGAGAGAGGAGACAGTGGAGATAGAGAGGAGACGGAGGAGGGAGAGGACATAGAGAGGAGAGAAATGACATTGAGAGGAGACAGAGGAAATAGAGGGCACAGAGAGGAGACAGAGGAGATAGAGCGGAGACAGAGGACAGAGAGGAGACAGAGGAGATAGAGAGGAGACAGAGGAGATGGAGAGGAGACAGAGGAGAGAGAGGACATAGAGAGGAAAAAGAGAGGAGACAAAGGAGACAGACGACATAGAGAGGAGACAGAGGAGAGAGAGAAGCTAGAGAGGAGAGAGAGGACAGAGAGAGGAAACAGTGGAGATAGAGAGGAGACAGAGAGAGAGAGAGGAGATATTGAGGAGACTAAAAAGGGAGAGGAGATGTATCCAGCTGATGTTCCTCAGACTCTTTCTCCCTCGCTCAGTGTTTCTTCTTTGGTCACATATCGTTCCCCTTAGCGAGTTTTCTTATGCTGTCTTAATAGCGCTCTTCTACGAGATTCTCACAAACTCAAGTAGGGCTTGCGGTTTTGGCTGTGAAAAGTCTTTAGTACAAGTACCACTGAGTGTTTAGTGCTACACACCGAGGAGATAGACAAAAGACGGAAGACAGATAGGATATGGAGAGGATACAGAGGAGAGAGACGAGTTAGACAGCAGAGTGAGAACATAGAGGAGAGAGATGAAATGGAGACGAGAGATTGGAGACGGAGAGGAGACAGAGAGAGAAGAGAGGGAGAGGGAGAGAGAGATAGAGAGGAGACAGAGGAGAGAAAGGACATAGAGAGGAGATAGAGAGGAGAGAGAGGAGATAGAGAGGAGACAGAGGAGATAGAGAGGAGACAGAAGAGAGAGAGGACATAGAGAGGAGACAGAGGAGATAGAGAGGAGACAGAGGACAGAGAGGAGACAGAGGAGATAGAGAGGAGACAGAGGACAGAAAGGACATAGAGAGGAGACAGAGAGAGAGAGAGACATAAAGAGGAGACAGAGGAGAGAGAGGACATAGAGAGGAGACAGAGGAGATAGAGAGGAGACAGAGGACAGAGAGGACATAGAGAGGAGACAGAGGAGATAGAGAGGAGACAGAGGAGATAAAGAGGAGACAGAGGAGAGAGAGGACATAGAGAGGAGACAGAGGAGATAGAGAGGAGACAGAGGACAGAGAGGGGACAGAGGAGATAGAGAGGAGACAGAGGACAGAAAGGACATAGAGAGGAGACAGAGGACAGAAAGGACATAAAGAGGAAACAGAAGAGATACAGAAGAGACGGAGGAGGGAGAGGACATAGAGAGGAGAGAAAGAACATTCAGAGAAGACAGAGGAAATAGAGAGGAGACAGAGGAGAGAGAGGACATAGAGAGGAGACAGAGGAGATAGAGAGGAGACAGACGAAATAGAGGACATAGAGAGGAGAGAGAGGAGATAGAGAGGAGACAGCGGAAAGAGAGGAGACAGAGGAGATAGAGAGGAGACAGAGGAGAGAGAGGACATAGAGAGGAGACAGAGGAGATAGAGAGAGAGACATAGAGAGGAGACAGAGAGAGATAGAGAGGAGACAGAGGAAAGAGAGGACATAGAGAGGAGACAGAGGAGATCGAGAGGAGACAGCGGAAAGAGGGGAGACAGAGGAGATAGAGACGAGATAGAGGAAAGAGAGGAAAGAGAGGACATAGAGAGGAGACAGAGGAGATCGAGAGGAGACAGCGGAAAGAGGGGAGACAGAGGAGATAGAGAGGAAAGAGAGGACATAGAGAGGAGACAGATGAGATAGAGAAGAGACAGAGGAAATAGAGCACATAGAGAGGAGATAGAGAGGAGACAGCGGAAAGAGAGGAGACAGAGGAGATAGAGAGGAGACAGAGGACATAGAGAGGAGACAGAGGAGATGGAGAGGAGACAGAGGAGAGAGAGGACATAAAGAGGAGATAGAGAGGAGACAGAGGAGAGAGAGGACATAGAGAGGAGACAGAGGAAAGAGAGGACATAGAGAGGAGATAGAGGACATAGAGAGGAGACAGTGGAGATAGAGAGGAGACGGAGGAGGGAGAGGACAAGCGCATAATTATTGTATTTATTTTATTTTTTATAAAAATGTTGTTATATAAATGTGGTTTTATGATGCGTAATGTGATAATAATGTACCATCCAAGGGGAATTCTGATTGTAGAACGTTTAAGCTGACATTAAACTATGTTAACCACTGTTTGTTTCCGTTTTTTATGCCTATTTCAAGACCTCAAAAGTCACTTGATAAGCCTACGGCTGTCACTCATTTTGGCCACAGACAACTAAGTTATTCTTAGCCAATTTGTTTTAATTCCACAACTGACAGCTTGACAGAGGAAAGACTAAAATACGATTGGAATTGCGAAAAAAGCTTATTAGTTTGAGTTGCATCCCATTTCCATATGGAATGAAAAAATCGATTGTTTCTCGGTAGGTTTTAGAGACGGCAGAGAGCGACTAGTGAACAGCGATAGGGTATCAGTCAGGCTTATCATCTGACAACCTGCAAAGCCGCTTACACTTTATACTGCAAGTTTATCTACCGAACCCAAATATCATCCCTGGGCGGGTTTCCCAGTGAATCATTTACCCCACAATCTTGGAGCTGAAATACTTCGGGCAACTTTTAAATGTACACAATTTTGCTTACTCGAGCATTGAGAAACTTAAGTTAATGTTTATGTCAACACCAAACGAAAAAATAATCCCAAACGATCAACTAAAGCGCACATCCCTTAGCTGGGACTATGAAATAAAAAAAAAAATAAAAATAAAAAGGAAAACTTGCAGCCGGAAAAACACTTGTAAATCCCCCAGCGTTGCTTATGTTTAAGTAATTGGCAAAAGGCTTAAGCTGCTGCTTACCCTGATACCCTGGCACACTGACACCCCAACGCCCTAAAGAGTGCAAACCTTTTTGACTCTCAACCCAAGGTTGTTGCAAAGTTTTCTTTTTTTTTTTTTTTTTGTTAAAAATGTTGTATATTTTATTTAAACAAGTTTTCTGCCTACCTTAGTGGCAACAGAATCTAGTTGTAACATTTAGGGAAAAAACGATTGATCACAGCTGATACTTATATAAGATTTATGATTATATATATGGGCAAATGTATGTGTATTTGCAGAGAACAACAAGGGAGAAGGTTGACTGTTAGTATTACTATATGAGCCTGGTAGAGAGATCCAATGGGTGTCAGCTTTTGAGTCTTCTCTTTCTTGGTTTAGGCAGTTAGTCGTTTGGCTAGAACGTTAGGGTGACCACCAAGGCGTAGTAGGTAATTCGATGCAAGTAGTTACATTACATAGTGCACTTTAAGTCGTTTAAGGTCTCGTTCGATGTCTCTATTTCGGCTTCTCACCTACGAATGTAGTGCGCCGCATATTCGCCTTAGGATTTTTGCCTGAGCAACTCTAATTTAATTTAGGTTTGTTTTAGCCACCAATGCCGTAAATTTGAAGTGCATATTTCCATATGGGGCTTAGGATCGATTTATAGATGGTGACTTTGCTGTACAATTAGAGCTTGTTCCTCGGTTTCAGTAACCACCCCATCTTTCCGGCCCCTTTGCCATTACTGACTGCCGAACCATTGTTGTATGGGCTTTGGGGGGTAGTTTCCTCTCTAGTACGACACCTAAATATTTGTGAGGAGACTCTTGTGCGTAAGGATGGAGCCCAGCATCGTAATGCCACTGCATGACAAGGTCCTTGTAGCAAAGGTTACATTTGCGCATTTTGTTGCAACATTGTCACCTATGTTCCATTTTGCAGCCCAGTCTTCAAAACTGCTCACGTATT
>JAWNPQ010000023.1:0-119465 GCA_035047465.1 Drosophila sordidula | reverse complement strand
AAAACATTTATGCTAATGCTGAGGTTTTGCGTCTCAAACACTTTGATTTGCTTCAAAGCGAGAGGAAACTCTAGCTCCTCGATATTGAGAGAGAGCTGCTCACTAATTTCAATGTGTGTGGCTTGGACATCCTCTATCCCATAGCTGGCACATCTGCTCGGGTTGCCTTGAGGTGTTTTCAAGGCGGAGATCAACGCCCACTTGAAACAGCACTCGTCGCTGTTCCTGATGTTGACTAAAGCCTTTTTCGCCATTAAAATTTTTGGTAATGTAATCCAGCTGGATACTTTTATCGGCGTGTATTTGTTTATATTCAGCTCCAGCCGAACAATTTTTGATAGCCACTCTCCCTCTCCTGGAATTCATCCATTTTTGCCTTTATGTGTGCGGCATGGTCCGTGAACATATCCTTAATGTCGATCGCTCAGGTTATTACTCCCATTAAAGTCTGATGGGACTTCACAGACTTGATAACTTCTTCATCAACATATTTTGCATACTCCGCGAACAGCTCGAAGTTTGCTTTCACGGAGGTATGTATATTCAAAATATTGTTGATCAATGGGAGTAATTCCCGTGCCGCGTCATCCAGAAACTGATAAGGCATCACTAGTCATGCTTTGGTATTGACAAATGCATATGTGCATATACGGTTTTTGAAACCGCTAGATGTCTGGTATGAATACCTGAGCCTTGTGAGCATTTGATCGCAAATGCATGCTCCATTTTACCAGGATGACATGAATATTGCATACGTCGCAATATATCGTAGGCCTCGATATAGGGTTGGTGTTGGAAGGTCCGGTGGCGTAGGCGTTGGCAGAGGCGGTAGTAAACCGTCTCTTGTTGACGGTGGGCTCAGTGACGTAGGCGTTGGCAGAGGCGGTAGTAAACCGTCTCTTGTGGACGGTGGGCTCGGTGACGTAGGCGTTGGCAGAGACGGTAGTAAGCCGTCTCTCTAAGGCGGAAGACTCGGTGACGTAGGCGTTGGCAGAGGCGGTAGTAAACCGTCTCTTGACGTTGGCGAATGTGTTAGCGGCGGTGGTAGCGGTAGGTCCGTTGGGGGTGGCGGTTGGGTTAGCAGCGACGGTAGCGGTACATCCGTTTGGGGTTGCGGTTGAGTTAGCAGCGGCGTTTGCGTTAGCGGCGGTGGTTCCGGTAGGTCCGTTGGGGGTGGCGGTTGGGTTAGCAGCGGCGGCCTGATAAACTACGTTATTAAAGTAGTTGGGAGTGGCGTTGCGATCCAATTGGGCGTTGAAGTTGACATAGTTGCCCGAAGCCACGTTTGAGTTGTTGTTGTTGTTGTTGTTGTTGGCAGCCATTTTTGATAAAGTTTTTATTTTTTATTTTGTCGAATGTTTTTTTAAACACAAAGATTTACACACACACGCGTGGATTTTTATATAGAAATATAAAAAATTATAAACAATGAAATTGTTTAACACTTGTAAGAATTTGCTTTACACGCACAAATAAACTGTTAACACACAATGATTTTGTATAGAACACACAAAGATTGACTTGAGGTTTTTAGGACGCGATAGTACAGAGACTACTGATGCAGGCTCAAGTAAGGATCCTTTATAGCCTTAGGATTGCTATTTTTATTGCCATATTTACTTGTGAACTATTAAATATAGGCTCAAACAGGTTAGGAAGGGCGTAGGGCATAGGGCACGATCCTGTGCACCTACAATACAAAGTCATAAAACAACAAAAACAAACACTGAGCCTGTTATTAAAAATTGGCACGTAAGCCCGAAGCCATAAAACTATAATAATTATGAGAAAACAAATCCAGAAGCTCATCCATACATTACCTGCATACATGATTACTCCTTGACCCTTGCCATACACACACCCGCCCTTGTCAGTAGGTGTCTATAGGCGTGAAATTTACGATCGAACCTTTGTGCATCGCCCTTGGGTTCCCACACCGTAAAGAAAAATGGACTGTTAACACTCTTCAGAAAAGGGAGAGTAAATTAAATATTTGTAAATCTGCGCACGTGCCTGATCGGACCCTTATCCCACCCCCGAACAAGCCGATGCGTACACTTGTGCGCACGTGATCTCATTAGCCCTCACACCTCAAATCGGAATTTTAATGATCGGCCCCTTACCAAATCCGAATTTTAATGATCGTCCCTTATCCCACCCCCGGAAAAGTAGTCGAACAAGACGATGCGTGCACTTGTGTGCACTTGTTCTCATAAGCCCTCACACCTCTAATCCGAATTTTAATGATCGGGCACCCACGCTACTTCTGAAAAGGGACAAGCAATAAAATTTAACGGACACTTTCCTCAACTCCCCCCTCCACAAAAGGGACAAGCAATAAAACGATCGGTCCCCTCACCCCCACCTCCGCAAAAAGTACTCGAACAAGTCGATGTGTGTACTTGTGTGCACTTGTTCTCATAAGCACTCACCCCTCAAATCTGGGTCCCTTCTGAAAAGGGACAAGCAATAAAATTTAACGACCACTTTCCTCAACTCCCCCGTCCACAAAAGGTCACATAGGTCCATAAAACGATCGGTCCCCTCACCCCCTCTCCCTCAAAAAGGGTCAGTTGCGCCCATAAAACGATCGGTTCCCTCATCCCTACCCCACCAAAAAGAATCACGTAGCGCCATTTAATTATCGCTCCCCTCACTGCCACCACAAAAAGGGTCAGGAACCTACATATTAATTAGGGTCACGTAGGGTCATAAATCATTAATTATTCACCCAGGGTAATAAAAGTGACAGCTACTTCCTGTCACAGAACATACAGTTCCCCACTACTTACCACTGAAAATCAAAAAATTATATCTAGAATGGATGCCAATATATTTTCATTTTTCACAAACGCCACCGACTTCAAACAACGCACCGGCTAGGGGGGAGTTTTTTCCATCTCCCGACACATCCATAAAAATAACACTGCTACACGTGAGTAAGAAGTTAATGGCTTAATGTCCGTTGTCAAGTTTGCTCAGTTCTCTAATGGGCGAATCAAAGAGAAATATGTGCTCCAATTGTTGGACTTGCTTATGGATAATGAGCAAATTATTGATGGACAAAACAGACGAATTAAAAACATCAGTAACCCAATGGAAGAAAAAGACGCAGTTAACAAAAATTTTCTATAGTCAAAAGTCAACGAAACGATGCAATACATGTACACACTTATAACTATAGAAAATAAAAAATAAAAAGTAAAAATCAGTTTAGAAAAACTCATTGATACCACAACAAGTGAAGGTGACATTAAGAACAGGAAATAAATTAAAGGGAATTGATAAGAATCATGACTAAAAGAGAATTAATTAATGAGTTACATGCGCCAGCCCGTAAAAACTTTAAACGTCGACGTGTTATTTTAAAAGGAATTGATGACCTTTGGCAAGCAGACTTGGTGGAAATGGGAAGTACTCTTCATCAAATAAAGGGTACAAATTTTTCCTAACTGTTAAGTATGGATGGGGTGTTGCATTGAAAACAAAATCCGCTAAAGAAGTTGCTACCGCTTTATCGAGCATTTTCAAACTTGGACGAATTCCCAAGAATTTACAAACCGATGATGCGAAACAGTTCTTAAATGCTACTTTTAAAAATGTATGTGCAAAAATAGTATAAAATAAAATAGTTAAAGGCGTCTATTGTTGAACGTTTTAATAGAACTCTAAAGGAAATGATGTGGCGTGAGTTTAGCTTCAAAGGAACATTGGATTGAAATGTATAATAAATTAATTGATGAGTATAATCGGAAACATCATAGAACTATTAAAATGGCACCAATAAAAGTGAGATCATTAAATGAAGATAAACTGCTAAATACCGTTTACAATCATATTAAAATTTTTAATGGGGCAAAATTACGTGTGGGTGACTACGTTCGTATAAGCAAGCACAAACATACATTTGAAAAGGGATATACCCCAAATTGGACAACTGAAATATTTAAAATTAAACGAATACAACTGACGCACCCCACTACATATTTATTAGAAGACTATCAGGGTGCACCGGTTCAAGGCGGTTTCTATAAAGAAGAGCTAAGGAAAACGCGTCACCCGAATACATATCTAGTTGAAAAGGTAATAAAACGAAAAAACGACAGAGTTTTTGTTAAATGGCTGGGGTTTCCCAATGAACACAACTCCTGGATAAACAAGAATGAGGTGCTGTGAATAAAATCAAACAATCCCGACAAAGTCATAAAAACACCACCGACAAGGTCGTTAAAACATCACACACAGGCACGTGCACAGGCACGCGACCATCGAGCTAGGCAACACTTGAAATAGAATAGCTGTAGGAGAATAACAGTAATAGAATACCTGTAATAGAATACACTACTCAGTTTTTCAATAAAAGATAATGAAATGAAATTCATATAATAGATTGTTTATTTATTTTTCACCTACTTTTAAATAAAAACAATAACAATTTAATTTTACAAGTTTTTTTCTTTTATTATTAACAATAACAATTTAAATACTAGATTTTACATAGTTTTGTTTTTTTTTTTTATTTTGGTTTTTTCTTTTCTTTTTATAAATAATTATGGACTTCTTCTATAATGGCCCCATGCAAATGTTTGGATGCCATCTTCTCTTATTTTTCTCTTATCATCTAAGGAACTTAAAGTAATTTTTTTAACGCTATGTGTGTACAAATTATGTGACTAACTTCTAAACATAATCATTAAATTTTTTAACGCTATGTGTGTACAAATTATGCGACTAACTTCTAAACATAAGCATGCTATCGCTAAATTTTTTATTGTTGAACAAACATTATTTTTAACTATTTAAATTTAATTTGTCTATCACACATTCTTTAACACCTTTAGACTTTTTTATGCACCACCCGCCTTCAACCGACAACGAATACATTTTTGCTCTTAGGCCCACAAATTCTAACATACATTTCCCACAGTTCTCATCCTTCATCATGCATAATACTTTTTTATTGTACCGTTTTATCTCGTATTCTTGGGCTATCTCTTCGGGATATTCCGAAGTGTCAAACTTCATCTCCACGTCATTACGTATGCTATAAATGAAGTCATTTATCCTAATTGAGTAAATAAATGAGTCGGTGTCCATACAATTTAATGTTACTGCATCTTGGAATTTAGGTAGTCATAGTGGAAATCATATATTTTCCACTTTGACAACTCTAAAACTGTGAAGCTTAAATACATGGGCTTATCATATGTATTGTGAAGGCGCGTTATTTATATCGCATACATATTTTCAGCAAATTGCGCCGAGCTATGGAAACTAGCATTCACAAACAGCGCTCGGGCCCCTAACTGATTTCGGCTAACCGTTTCCCAAGATGTGAACAGTTTAACATTTTTACGTTTCTCAACGTTTTCCATCGTTTTCCCATAGACGGCATTGTTCAATAATTTGAAAAAGTCCTTTTCAAAATTATTTGTTGCCATTCTTCTATGGTGCGTGTTGAGGTCAATGTATTTTTTGAGCAAAGCTGACTGCTGAAACCTCAACACGCGATGGTTTTTTGTTAGTTCTAGTCCGTTTCTCTTACTGCACCTTTGGCCTCAGGTCAGCAATAAGTTTTTTTTCACTTTTGCTTAGGGTGTGGCCTTTTGGTTAAGCGGACAAAACGGAAGATCAGTATGCATTAGGTCGACCTCCAGAATGTAGCCGTATTCTGAGGTGGGCGATATGTTTATTACATCTAATGATGTAATTTCGTCTTCGGACAACCATTCAAAGCCTGAATAAAGGAGATATTGCGACATGCCCACCCGTATAGATTGTTTGCGTCTAAATACAATAAGTATTCAGACGGCTTACTACTGACATACTCGGCAAGGTGTTTATGGTTGGCCTTTGAGTACCTTTGAGAGCACTGCACTAGCCCACCACGAATGCCATTCTGTATGAATCTATACATGTGTATATCAGTTAAAAGCTGGAGCTCAATTTTTGTGTATTTGAGCATTGCATCCCAAGACAACCCAGCAAAAGCAAAAGAACGTCCGTCTTGAGATACAACTCCATATAATCTTTGACAACCGAAATTAACCCAGACATGTTGGGCATGCGCATAATCCGCTTCAGAATATTCTGAATTTGATAAGCTATTATAGAATTTTGAACGTGGAGGTAAAAAGCTCTCGCTTAAACGATTCATTAAATCTAAATATTCGTAAGGAAATACTCCCTTCCTACGAACAAGATTAAAATCACTGTCAAGGGGGAAGAAGCGTCTGTACACTCAAACTTTGAGACATTTATATTGGCACTTAGTCCATCTAAACTCGTTGCCATGAAACGATATGTTTCAAGAAATCTAATTTCAAGATTTTTATCGTGGGAGGCAATGTGTGTATATTTCGAGAGCGAAATATACAATTCTTTGTTGAGAGGGAGACCCTTTATCTCACCCTCAACCGTATTCAATCCCGGTACGAAAAAATGCGAGTCATATTTTGAAAAATTATGAAAAAATACGGGGACAAATGGTACAATTTGATAATTTATATTGCAGGCATTATGCGCTGCGCCTCTAAGCTGGCCAGTTAAATGGCAGTGGTCCCTAACACGGTCAGCTCCTAATGGTTTTTGACAAATATGGCAATTGATAGCCATTTTGAAGCGGTCTTCTTCTAACTGTGTCATTACTATAGGCTTATTTGTCGAGAGATACGTGGTATAAATATCGTTAACATCCGTTATTAGGGATTTAACGAAATTCACACCTGCGTTATCCCCCGTCTCTAGAACAAGTTTATCTAATGCTGAATTCGCTAGTTGCTACTACATTTTCACTAACTCTAGAATTTATGGGCCTCAGCATGCATTCGAAATCTGCATACACAACAAACGGTACATCTAAGCTACGATTAAAATTTTTAAAACTAACACTTGCCTTTTCCTCCGTTGGCAAGGTCGACACCATTTTCCCACACTGCTGGTTATGTTCCTCATACAATTTCAGTGTGTGGGAGTAATTGAAACATGTGGCACAAAAGAATACCTCCACGGTGTGTGCCGTTACCTGTTTGCGCACCAGCCTGAAAAATAAATTAAACAAAATTTATTAGTAATTTGACTACTATTGAGATGTAAACATTTTTTGTAGTACATACCTTGATAAATTCTTTATCCATAAGAAATGGGCTCGACCTTCCTCCTCCAACAACATTAGGCTAATATGTGTCTCCTTCTCCTCCTTCGTTAAATATAATGGTCCGATCACTGCTCCAATTTCCTCATCAAATCCGAAAACATTTATACTTATGCCGGGGTTTTGCCTCTCAAACACCTTGATGTGGTGGTGTGGTTTGGATATCCTGTATCCCATAGCTCACACACCTGCTCGGATTGCCTTGAGGAGTTTTCAAGGCGGAGATCAACGCCCACTTGAAGCAGCATTCGTCGCTGTTTCTAATGTTTACTAGAGCCTTTTTCGCCAGTAAAATTTTAGGCAACGCAATCCAGCTGGATACTTTAAGCGGCGTGTATTTATTTATGTTCAGCTCCAGAGGAATAATTTTTGTTAGGCGCCACTCTCCCTCTCCTGGAACTCATCCATTTTTGCCTTTATATGAGCGGCATGGTCTATAAATACATCCCTAATGTCAATCGCCCGGGTTATTACTCCCATTGAAGTCTGATGGGACTTCACAGACTTGACAACTTCTTCATCAACATATTTTGCATACTCCGCGAACAGCTCGTAGTTTGGTTTCACGGAGGTATGTATATGCAAAATATTGTTGATCAATGGGAGTAATTTCCGTGCCGCGTCATCCATAAGCTGTTCAGGCACCATCACTCCTACTTTAGCATTCACAAATGCATATGTGCATATACGGTTTTTGAAACCGCTCGATGTCAAATGCACATTGTTGCTCTCTGGCATGAATACCTGAGCCTCGTGACCATTTGTTCGCAAATGCATGCTCCATTTTGCCTGAATGATATGAATATTGCATGCGTTGCAATATATCGTAGGCCTCTCATTAGCCCTCACACCTCAAATCGGAATTTTAATGATCGGCCCCTTACCAAATCCGAATTTTAATGATCGTCCCTTATCCCACCCCCGGAAAAGTAGTCGAACAAGACGATGCGTGCACTTGTGTGCACTTGTTCTCATAAGCCCTCACACCTCTAATCCGAATTTTAATGATCGGGCACCCACGCTACTTCTGAAAAGGGACAAGCAATAAAATTTAACGGACACTTTCCTCAACTCCCCCCTCCACAAAAGGGAAAAGCAATAAAACGATCGGTCCCCTCACCCCCACCTCCGCAAAAAGTACTCGAACAAGTCGATGTGTGTACTTGTGTCCACTTGTTCTCATAAGCACTCACCCCTCAAATCTGGGTCCCTTCTGAAAAGGGACAAGCAATAAAATTTAACGACCACTTTCCTCAACTCCCCCGTCCACAAAAGGTCACATAGGTCCATAAAACGATCGGTCCCCTCACCCCCTCTCCCTCAAAAAGGGTCAGTTGCGCCCATAAAACGATCGGTTCCCTCATCCCTACCCCACCAAAAAGAATCACGTAGCGCCATTAAATTATCGCTCCCCTCACTGCCACCACAAAAAGGGTCAGGAACCTACATATTAATTAGGGTCACGTAGGGTCATAAATCATTAATTATTCACCCAGGGTAATAAAAGTGACAGCTACTTCCTGTCACAGAACATACAGTTCCCCACTACTTACCACTGAAAATCAAAAAATTATATCTAGAATGGATGCCAATATATTTTCATTTTTCACAAACGCCACCGACTTCAAACAACGCACCGGCTAGGGGGGAGTTTTTTCCATCTCCCGACACATCCATAAAAATAACACTGCTACACGTGAGTAAGAAGTTAATGGCTTAATGTCCGTTGTCAAGTTTGCTCAGTTCTCTAATGGGCGAATCAAAGAGAAATATGTGCTCCAATTGTTGGACTTGCTTATGGATAATGAGCAAATTATTGATGGACAAAACAGACGAATTAAAAACATCAGTAACCCAATGGAAGAAAAAGACGCAGTTAACAAAAATTTTCTATAGTCAAAAGTCAACGAAACGATGCAATACATGTACACACTTATAACTATAGAAAATAAAAAATAAAAAGTAAAAATCAGTTTAGAAAAACTCATTGATACCACAACAAGTGAAGGTGACATTAAGAACAGGAAATAAATTAAAGGGAATTGATAAGAATCATGACTAAAAGAGAATTAATTAATGAGTTACATGCGCCAGCCCGTAAAAACTTTAAACGTCGACGTGTTATTTTAAAAGGAATTGATGACCTTTGGCAAGCAGACTTGGTGGAAATGGGAAGTACTCTTCATCAAATAAAGGGTACAAATTTTTCCTAACTGTTAAGTATGGATGGGGTGTTACATTGAAAACAAAATCCGCTAAAAAAGTTGCTACCGCTTTATCGAGCATTTTCAAACTTGGACGAATTCCCAAGACTTTACAAACCGATGATGCGAAACAGTTCTTAAATGCTACTTTTAAAAATGTATGTGCAAAAATAGTATAAAATATTGTTGAACGTTTTAATAGAAGTCTAAAGGAAATGATGTGGCGTGAGTTTAGCTTCAAAGGAACATTGGATTGAAATGTATAATAAATTAATTGATGAGTATAATCGGAAACATTATAGAACTATTAAAATGGCACCAATAAAAGTGAGATCATTAAATGAAGATAAACTGCTAAATACCGTTTACAATCATATTAAAATTTTTAATGGGGCAAAATTACGTGTGGGTGACTACGTTCGTATAAGCAAGCACAAACATACATTTGAAAAGGGATATACCCCAAATTGGACAACTGAAATATTTAAAATTAAACGAATACAACTGACGCACCCCACTACATATTTATTAGAAGACTATCAGGGTGCACCGGTTCAAGGCGGTTTCTATAAAGAAGAGCTAA
Source organism: Drosophila sordidula (assembly GCA_035047465.1). NCBI lineage: Eukaryota > Metazoa > Arthropoda > Insecta > Diptera > Drosophilidae > Drosophila > Drosophila sordidula. The sequence goes on along the minus strand of JAWNPQ010000023.1, from coordinate 109,525 downwards.
GGAAAACGCGTCACCCGAATACATATCTAGTTGAAAAGGTAATAAAACGAAAAAACGACAGAGTTTTTGTTAAATGGCTGGGGTTTCCCAATGAACACAACTCCTGGATAAACAAGAATGAGGTGCTGTGAATAAAATCAAACAATCCCGACAAAGGCATAAAAACACCACCGACAAGGTCGTTAAAACATCACACACAGGCACGTGCACAGGCACGCGATCATCGAGCTAGGCAACACTTGAAATAGAATAGCTGTAAGAGAATAACAGTAATAGAATACCTGTAATAGAATACACTACTCAGTTTTTCAATAAAAGATAATGAAATGAAATTCATATAATAGATTGTTTATTTATTTTTCACCTACTTTTAAATAAAAACAATAACAATTTAATTTTACAAGTTTTTTTCTTTTATTATTAACAATAACAATTTAAATACTAGATTTTACATAGTTTTGTTTTTTTTTTTTATTTTGGTTTTTTCTTTTCTTTTTATAAATAATTATGGACTTCTTCTATAATGGCCCCATGCAAATGTTTGGATGCCATCTTCTCTTATTTTTCTCTTATCATCTAAGGAACTTAAAGTAATTTTTTTAACGCTATGTGTGTACAAATTATGTGACTAACTTCTAAACATAATCATTAAATTTTTTAACGCTATGTGTGTACAAATTATGCGACTAACTTCTAAACATAAGCATGCTATCGCTAAATTTTTTATTGTTGAACAAACATTATTTTTAACTATTTAAATTTAATTTGTCTATCACACATTCTTTAACACCTTTAGACTTTTTTATGCACCACCCGCCTTCAACCGACAACGAATACATTTTTGCTCTTAGGCCCACAAATTCTAACATACATTTCCCACAGTTCTCATCCTTCATCATGCATAATACTTTTTTATTGTACCTTTTTATCTCGTATTCTTGGGCTATCTCTTCGGGATATTCCGAAGTGTCAAACTTCATCTCCACGTCATTACGTATGCTATTAATGAAGTCATTTATCCTAATTGAGTAAATAAATGAGTCGGTGTCCATACAATTTAATGTTACTGCATCTTGGAATTTAGGTAGTCATAGTGGAAATCATATATTTTCCACTTTGACAACTCTAAAACTGTGAAGCTTAAATACATGGGCTTATCGTATGTATTGTGAAGGCGCGTTATTTATATCGCATACATATTTTCAGCAAATTGCGCCGAGCTATGGAAACTAGCATTCACAAACAGCGCTCGGGCCCCTAACTGATTTCGGCTAACCGTTTCCCAAGATGTGAACAGTTTAACATTTTTACGTTTCTCAACGTTTTCCATCGTTTTCCCATAGACGGCATTGTTCAATAATTTGAAAAAGTCCTTTTCAAAATTATTTGTTGCCATTCTTCTATGGTGCGTGTTGAGGTCAATGTATTTTTTGAGCAAAGCTGACTGCTGAAACCTCAACACGCGATGGTTTTTTGTTAGTTCTAGTCCGTTTCTCAGGCACTGCTGGAGATTTCTGTAATGTATGCTATACTGCACCTTTGGCCTCAGGTCAGCAATAAGTTTTTTTTCACTTTTGCTTAGGGTGTGGCCTTTTGGTTGAGCGGACAAAACGGAAGATCAGTATGCATTAGGTCGACCTCCAGAATGTAGCCGTATTCTGAGGTGGGCGATATGTTTATTACATCTAATGATGTAATTTCGTCTTCGGACAACCATTCAAAGCCTGAATAAAGGAGATATTGCGACATGCCCACCCGTATAGATTGTTTGCGTCTAAATACAATAAGTATTCAGACGGCTTACTACTGACATACTCGGCAAGGTGTTTATGGTTGGCCTTTGAGTACCTTTGAGAGCACTGCACTAGCCCACCACGAATGCCATTCTGTATGAATCTATACATGTGTATATCAGTTAAAAGCTGGAGCTCAATTTTTGTGTATTTGAGCATTGCATCCCAAGACAACCCAGCAAAAGCAAAAGAACGTCCGTCTTGAGATACAACTCCATATAATCTTTAATGGTTTGACAACCGAAATCTGCATAATCGCATAATCGCATAATCTGCTTCAGAATATTCTGAATTTGATAAGCTATTATAGAATTTTGAACGTGGAGGTAAAAAGCTCTCGCTTAAACGATTCATTAAATCTAAATATTCGTAAGGAAATACTCCCTTCCTACGAACAAGATTAAAATCACTGTCAAGGGGGAAGAAGCGTCTGTACACTCAAACTTTGAGACATTTATATTGGTACTTAGTGCATCTAAACTCGTTGCCATGAAACGATATGTTTCAAGAAATCTAATTTCAAGATTTTTATCGTGGGAGGCAATGTGTGTATATTTCGAGAGCGAAATATACAATTCTTTGTTGAGAGGGAGACCCTTTATCTCACCCTCAACCGTATTCAATCCCGGGACGAAAAAATGCGAGTCATATTTTGAAAAATTATGAAAAAATACGGGGACAAATGGTACAATTTGATAATTTATATTGCAGGCATTATGCGCTGCGCCTCTAAGCTGGCCAGTTAAATGGCAGTGGTCCCTAACACGGTCAGCTCCTAATGGTTTTTGACAAATATGGCAATTGATAGCCATTTTGAAGCGGTCTTCTTCTAACTGTGTCATTACTATAGGCTTATTTATATTATATTATTATATTATGGACGTAGATGTACTAACGAGCAGTACATTCAAGTGGCCCAACGATACCAAGCACGGGCTTGTTAACGCGCGGACCCAGGCAAAATGCCACCCACCTCCCGCCCAACCGACCGAGGGGCGCGCCGCATAACGTGCGGTGACGAAGATCGCGAACAAATTGACAGATGACAAAGGACTAAAGTTTTAAGGATAGGAATAGAAGTAGCTTTACTTATTATTCGGAAAAGATTATTATAATTAGAGCATAAGATACGAAAAGGATTATGAATAGAATAGTTACTATGACACATTTCAAGAGATAGCGGTAGAAAATTCCTCGTATTTCTACTCGGAACCGCAAAACTAATTTGGCTGATTAATTCGGAAGAATCGGAAGAATTTCCCCATTAATTAGTTTGTGTAAGAAGATTACACCAAGCATGGTTCTACGATTAGAAAGTGAGGGAAGATTTATTAGTAAAAGTCTACTATGGTAGGAAGGCATGCGATAATTAGTATTCCAGTTAAGACCCCGGAGGGCAAAAAGCAGAAATTGTTTTTGTACAGATTCAATTCTATCCTGATGAACCTTGTATTGGGGACACCATATACAAGAACCATATTCAAGAATTGGGCGAACAAGTGAAGTATATAGAGTTTTAGTAACATAGGGATCGTCAAATTCTTTCGACCAGCGCTTTATGAAACCCAGAACTCCAAAAGCTCGATTTGCAACAGAAGAAATATGCTTGTTAAACTTAAGCTTGGGATCAAGAAGAATACCCAAATCGTTAACGGACTCAATACGCTCAAGGGGTTTGCCATTAAGGAAATAATTATTAAAAAATGGCATTCGTCTATAGAAGGACATAAATTTGCACTTACTGTAATTAAGATTTAATAAATTTACTTGACACCAGGTTTTGAAACTGTCAAGGTCGGATTGCAAACTTTGGGCAGCTAGAGAATTGGTAGACGACAGGCAAAGTTTTACGTCATCGGCGTACATCAGTACCCGAGAGTGGTTTATTACAGAAGGAAGTTCATTTATGAATAAGGTGAATAATAACGGACCAAGGTGACTTCCTTGTGGTACTCCGGAAGTAACTTGAACAGGTTTAGAGACAAGAGCTTTGAAGTAAACTTTTTGGGTTCTTAAGGATAAATAGTTAGATATCCAGATAATTAAGTTATTTGGAAATCCCAGAAGATGAAGCTTATGCAGTAAAAGCGAATGATTGACAGAGTCAAACGCTGAAATCAGTGTAAATGACATCGGTTTGCATTTTATTTTGGAATCCTTTAATAACAAAAGACGTGAATTCCAATAAGTTAGTGGTAGTAGATCTATATTTCATAAACCCGTGCTGGCAGGGTGAAATTACAGATCTACAAAGATGTTGTAATTGAAAAGTTATCAACTTCCCGAAAATCTTGGGAATAGCGGACAACTTAGAAATACCTCTATAGTTTTGAACATTAGACTTGTTTCCTTTTTTAAGGAGAGGAATAATAAATGATTTTTTCCAAATATTAGGAAATTAACTTAGCTCCACGGACAAATAAAATAGTTTATACAAAGGCTTCGAGAGACCTTCAGCACATTATCTAAGCACGCAGCCTGGTACTCCATCAGGTCCCGGTAAAAATACGGGCTTGATAACCATTAGCTCTTTTAGTAGTGAACTTTCTGTGATCAAAGGCCCAAAAATGCAGTTAGAAACATTTACATGATAAGGATATGGCATAGCAGGAACATAATTCTGCGAACTATAAGTAGTTTGAAAAAATGTTGCGAATAAATCGGCAATAGCCTGATCTGAGTCAGCAGACGCTTCTTCAAAAAATATAGTTGATGGTAGTGTTGACGATTTACGCTTCACATTAACGAAGTTATAGAAACTTTTAGGATCCCGCTGGAACTGTATTCTACAACTTTTCAAGTAATCCTTATAACATTGGTTATTGAGGACAGAGAAATTAGATCGAGCAATCAGATATTGAGTGTAAGCCAAGAAAGAGCCAGTGTCCTTGAACTTCTTGTACATCCTTGACTTTCTATTCTTCAAATTGTTTAATTCCCGTGTGAACCAAATAGGATTGTTAGACCTAACTGAATCACAAACCGGGACGCATAAATCGAATAGATGGTTTATAGTAGAATAGAAAATCTCGATTGCTCTATCCATGTCCCTACACATGTAAAGCCGAGACCAGTCAGTCTGGGATAAGAGCTGAGTTAGTTTGCTAAAGTCGGTTTTCCGAAATTGGCGAGCTCGCTCTGGACGCTTACTACCAGGGTTTAGTACCCGGGCAGGTAAATCAATCAACACCTCTAAAGTGGGGTGATAGGGATCTTCCGGACATGATATAGGCTCAGTACGGGAAACAGACAAGTACGATTGATCCAAAACAAAAACAAGATCAAGCATTTTATTAAGAGAATTTGGGATAGCATTGATTTGACATAATGACATCCCAAATAAATTATCGAGAAAATCATTTTGGGTCGTGGAGCTCAAGACGCTAGAATCAGGACTAGAGATCCACGTAGTTCCAGCAATATTGAAATCACCCAGAACTACAAGAAAATCACGATCGGAAAGCATAGAAGAGACAGAATGTATAGCAGAAAAGTGCATCGAATAGACAGAATTATCTGAGGAAGGAGGAATATAGGAACAAGTAATAAAAAGGTAGACACCATTAATGCACAATTTGACGGCAACAAATTCTATATCTGTACAAAAGTTAGTTATTACTATCTCCGAGAATAGATCAGCATCAACAGCAATAAGCACACCACCACCACGACGAGATGTGCGGTCTTTTCTATAGATAGAGAATTTGTTAGATAGTATTTCAGAATTTAGGATGTCAGGCCTTAACCATGTCTCAGAGAAGGCTATGACATGAAAATGAAAAGATAGGCTACTAAGATAAAGATTACAAAGTTTGCTACAAAGACCTCTTACATTCTGGTAGCCAAGTGAGAGGGAGGTAGGAGATGTTAGTTTTTTGTACTAACAGAGACTGCAAGAGGTGGGCTTAGATTGACAGCAGGAGGCGGAAGTGCAATCGGAGACCGATTTTTCTTTTTCGCAGTGTATTCTTTAATGATTAAGTGGTCTGGCCAGAACTCTTTACAGCAAATTTTGCTGAAATGTTCTGCCGGAACACTTAATTTAAAAGACGAAATTTCCCGAATATATGAAAATTGGAATTTTTCCACAGTAATATTGGCTTTCAGTTTAGCCAGAATAAAAGCCTTGACATCGTCAGATGTAGTATCAGGGGCAAGCCTAGAAACAAATATTTGTTTTTTCTGTGGAACACCTACAAGGGTCACAATTGGAACCTTAGCTATAGCTTCCAATGGAGCAATAGCCTTGGATAATTGACCATTTGATTCGGTTGGTTTACTAGCACCAGAAAGTTGATCAGTGTCAACAGGGCTAATAACTACCGAATCAGAAAAAGGTTCGGGATCAGAAGGAGCAACATCCATGGGAACTATGTTGGTTTGGTCACTTCTGTCTTTGATGTTTGGAGAGGGGGATGAAAAATTAATTAATTGTAAATTAGCGGATGTAGTGGGCAGTTCTGCAGGGGCAGAAAGTTCATTTGGGCCAATCGACAGCCTAAAATTGGCTTTTTTACGCCTTGGAGATTCGTTCAAAAGCTTCATAGCTTTGAACTCATTATCCAGAGCGGAGAATCCGTCGGACAGTTTTTTAAACTGGCCGAAGATATCTCCAAAGCCCCTCTTTGTCTGCCTCATGAATCCCATCATGTCTCTTTCAACATCCCTGCAGGACTCGCAAGTCCACTTTAAACCTGATTTGGACTCAATCAGGTCGATAATACGGCCGTTGAGGCCAGCGCATTTTTCGTGCGACATATTGTCACACAGCCAGCAGCAAACGAATCCCATTTTTACGTTTGCACGCACCTGGCAGTCTTTTTTATAGCAGACAAACATTATAGAGTAATAAAACAAAAATATTCTGCTCTAAGAGAAAAAGAAAGGAAAAAAAAAAAATTAATGAAAAAAAATAGGCACACTAGGGTTAAAATTAGATTGATGCTGATTTGTACTTACAACAACAATACCAACAATAAACAGCGCGGGCGCGACGACCGAAAAAAGCAACGGGAAAAAATAATGAAAGATGAAAAAACAAAACAAAAACAGCCGACCAACACCAACAACAATAGTAGCGCGGAGAGAGTTTTAGAGCGCGGAATGTCAGCAAGAGCGAAAAATGCAAAAACAAAACAATGCAACTGCACAAGACAATCAGTTTGCTTGCGCTGCAGTTTGTTGTTGTATTTGAAACTCAAATGACAATTTATTTAAAAGAATATAAATTAACAAAACAATGTGTTTCACAGAACCGAAAATGAATCACACTGTTGTAATAAAAATTTTTAGGCCAATAAAATCGAAAATTAGATTGATTTAAATTAGTAAAAATTAGACAAATCGAGGCGCAAGAAAAAAACACGACCGTTGCGAATGCGAGAACGAACGATTGAAAAGAGAGATACGTGGTGTAAATATCGTTAACATCCGTTATTAGGGATTTAACGAAATTCACACCTGCGTTATCCCCCGTCTCTAGAACAAGTTTATCTAATGCTGAATTCGCTAGTTGCTACTACATTTTCACTAACTCTAGAATTTATGGGCCTCAGCATGCATTCGAAATCTGCATACACAACAAACGGTACATCTAAGCTACGATTAAAATTTTTAAAACTAACACTTGCCTTTTCCTCCGTTGGCAAGGTCGACACCATTTTCCCACACTGCTGTTTATGTTCCTCATACAATTTCAGTGTGTGGGAGTAATTGAAACATGTGGCACAAAAGAATACCTCCACGGTGTGTGCCGTTACCTGTTTGCGCACCAGCCTGAAAAATAAATTAAACAAAATTTATTAGTAATTTGACTACTATTGAGATGTAAACATTTTTTGTAGTACATACCTTGATAAATTCTTTATCCATAAGAAATGGGCTCGACCTTCCTCCTCCAACAACATTAGGCTAATATGTGTCTCCTTCTCCTCCTTCGTTAAATATAATGGTCCGATCACTGCTCCAATTTCCTCATCAAATCCGAAAACATTTATACTTATGCCGGGGTTTTGCCTCTCAAACACCTTGATGTGGTGGTGTGGTTTGGATATCCTGTATCCCATAGCTCACACACCTGCTCGGATTGCCTTGAGGAGTTTTCAAGGCGGAGATCAACGCCCACTTGAAGCAGCATTTTTCGCTGTTTCTAATGTTTACTAGAGCCTTTTTCGCCAGTAAAATTTTAGGCAACGCAATCCAGCTGGATACTTTAAGCGGCGTGTATTTATTTATGTTCAGCTCCAGAGGAATAATTTTTGTTAGGCGCCACTCTCCCTCTCCTGGAACTCATCCATTTTTGCCTTTATATGAGCGGCATGGTCTATAAATACATCCCTAAAGTCAATCGCCCGGGTTATTACTCCATTGAAGTCTGATGGGACTTCACAGACTTGACAACTTCTTCATCAACATATTTTGCATACTCCGCGAACAGCTCGTAGTTTGGTTTCACGGAGGTATGTATATGCAAAATATTGTTGATCAATGGGAGTAATTTCCGTGCCGCGTCATCCATAAGCTGTTCAGGCACCATCACTCCTACTTTAGCATTCACAAATGCATATGTGCATATACGGTTTTTGAAACCGCTCGATGTCAAATGCACATTGTTGCTCTCTGGCATGAATACCTGAGCCTCGTGACCATTTGTTCGCAAATGCATGCTCCATTTTGCCTGAATGATATGAATATTGCATGCGTTGCAATATATCGTAGGCCTCGAGATGAGGTTGGTGTTGGAAGGTCCAGTGGCGTAGGCGTTGGCGATGGCGTTGGCAGAGGCGGTAGTAAACCGTCTCTTGTGGACGGTGGGCTCGGTGACGTAGGCGTTGACAGAGGCGGTAGTAAGCCGTCTCTTGTGGGCGGTGGGCTCGGTGACGTAGGCGTTGGAAGATGCGGTAGTAAACTGTCTCTTGGCGTTGGCGATGACGAATGCGTTAGCGGCGGTGGCGATGGAGGTGGGGTTAGCGACGGCGGTTGGGTTAGCGGCGGTGGTGGCGGTAGGTCCGGTGAGGGTGGTCGCGGTATGTTCATTGGGGGTGGCGGTAAGTCCGTTGACGATGGTGGTTGGGTTAGCAGCGGCGGCCCGATAAACTACATTATTAAAGTAGTTGGGGGTGGCGTTGCGATCCAATTGGGCGTTGAAGTTGACATAGTTGCCCGAAGCTACGTTTGAGTTGTTGTTGTTGTTGTTGGCAGCCATTTTTGATAAAGTTTTTATTTTTTATTTTGTCGAATGTTTTTTTAAACACAAAGATTTACACACACACGCGTGGATTTTTATATAGAAATATAAAAAATTATAAACAATGAAATTGTTTAACACTTGTAAGAATTTGCTTTACACGCACAAATAAACTGTTAACACACAATGATTTTGTATATAACACACAAAGATTGACTTGAGGTTTTTAGGACGCGATAGTACAGAGACTACTGATGCAGGCTCAAGTAAGGATCCTTTATAGCCTTAGGATTGCTATTTTTATTGCCATATTTACTTGTGAACTATTAAATATAGGCTCAAACAGGTTAGGAAGGGCGTAGGGCATAGGGCACGATGCTGTGCACCTACAATACAAAGTCATAAAACAACCAAAACAAACACTGAGTCTGTTATTAAAAATTGGTACGTAAGCCCGAAGCCATAAAACTATAATAATTATGAGAAAACAAATCCAGAAGCTCATCCATACATTACCTGCATACATGATTACTCCTTGACCCTTGCCATACACACACCCGCCCTTGTCAGTAGGTGTCTATAGGCGTGAAATTTACGATCGAACCTTTGTGCATCGCCCTTGGGTTCCCACACCGTAAAGAAAAATGGACTGTTAACACTCTTCAGAAAAGGGAGAGTAAATTAAATATTTGTAAATCTGCGCACGTGCCTGATCGGACCCTTATCCCACCCCCGAACAAGCCGATGCGTGCACTTGTGCGCACGTGATCTCATTAGCCCTCACACCTCAAATCGGAATTTTAATGATCGGCCCCTTACCAAATCCGAATTTTAATGATCGTCCCTTATCCCACCCCCGGAAAAGTAGTCGAATAAGTCGATGCGTGCACTTGTGTGCACTTGTTCTCATAAGACCTCACACCTCTAATCCGAATTTTAATGATCGGGCACCCACGCTACTTCTGAAAAGGGACAAGCAATAAAATTTAACGGCCACTTTCCTCAACTCCCCCCTCCACCAAAGGGCACATAGGACCATAAAACGATCGGTTCCCTCACCCTCACCCCCGCAAAAAGAATCAAGTAGCGACATTAAATGTTCGCTCCCCTCACTTCCACCACAAAAAGGGTCAGGAACCTACATATTAATTAGGGTCACGTAGGGTCATAAATCATTAATTATTCACCCAGGGTAATAAAAGTGACAGCTACTTTCTGTCACAGAACATACAATTCCCTACTACTCATACGTGACGCAGAGCGCGACTTATCTACTACGATAGCGTTAATGTTAAACATTTTAGCTGTACTTTTTTTATATTCTCTGAAGTTTAACATGGTATGGCTTGAAATATTGCGGAATTGAAACATCAGGTGTGGAAATAGACAAATTCGGTGGAGATTTACATATGGTAGTATCCGAGGCTGGCATCGGACATCCCCTTTCGGAGTACGGCGGACATCCTGCTTCGAGTTTTCTGACCTCGACTTATAGGCTTATACGTTTCTGGTACCCCACAACGGTAGCAAAAAACCCGAGATTTGAGGAATTGATGGTACCTATGACCCAGTTCCAACATGTGACGTTTTCTACTGACCGAACTGCACAGATCTCGTTGGCCGTCTCGACTTCCCCCTCGGACGTCTCATCATTCTCCTCGTTGTGAAGTACGGTATTTACAAAACGCTTAACGGGGTTCAGACGAGATTGAGACCTATGTCGGAGGCTGCGGAAAAATTCTGCGTGTCGGTGGCATTCCCTACGCAATGTTGCTAAGTTCGGTTCCACATGCAATAACTCGTGTTACATTAGAAATTCTGTCGAGTTGATCAGACGATGAATCGGTAACATTAACCCGTTTACTAGGTGGTCTGGCTCTGTAGATATCATTGCTAGCACTGCTTAAGCGAGGAAATGACATGTGTGGAGTCCCGTCGTTTGGCGAGCACTATTTACGTTTGGAGTGTAGCGTGCTTGTGACATGGAATTCACACGTGATTTTGGAATAGCTCCAGTAGGAGTTGGATTATCCATGGGGTTTTGTTCACTCTGTGAACTAGGATGTTGGGCTCGACGTTCGGAAGACCTGCTTTTACACGCTGCCAAGAAAATTTTTGAACAGGGCTTCCTACAAATAGGACAAGTTTCACTGGTTTCCAACCAGTCTAAAAGACAAGACCATTGATATCAATGTTTACAAGGGTTGTCAATAAAATTCGGTTCGGAACTGGTGTAGTAACATATGGTATAACGTACTGGCTCATCATTTGACAGAGCAACCAAATTCTCAGAACTTCGCCTAACAGCCATATTCGCCAACTCTTAGGCAGATCAAAAAGTACATATGTACATATGTAATTTTCGGTTTCTATCTTTTTCTTTCTATTGTTTATTTCTTTCTGAACCTCTTGTTTATTTTCTTTTTCGCTAGCACTAGCACCGCAGAATTCGTTGAGAGGTTAAATACTTGGAATCCGTGAACAGAAATTATTTATACTACATAACGGTGTGAATGTCTCATCCTATTAAAAGAGGAACAATCCGAAAATATCCAGTTTGAGCAATCTCAATTTTAATAGGACGAAAAACAGAAACTTTATATATCTATTGCTTGGCATAGATCCAAATTAAATCAAAATCTATAATTTTAAAACAATGATATTTAAAGTAATAATGTTCATGCTCTACTATTATTTAACAAATAGAAATACTACAAGCAGATATCCAAAATGCTCTATTAACTGGCCTGGATCCGACAATATTCAAAATACTAGCAATTCCTAGTTGGATGGAGTGTTTCCTCATAAACTAAAGCAAACATTTTTGGGTGGAGAATGGTTTGATGGAAAGGATATAGGAACATGACTTTTGGGAATCGTGGGGTGTAAATATACCTGTTACGATCAATTTGGGTACGTATACCCTACAGCCCTTTTCAGCCCACGTTGGGCGCCATCTATTATGTAACGGACACGCAAAACAATGTCTCAGCGAGCACACCCTGTCTACTAGTGGGTCGGCTGTGCTCATGGCGTGGGTGTTGTGTGCTGCTTCGATAAATGCGTTACGATAATAAGATCGTAGACAGTAAAGGAAAAAAAAAGTGATTGGAAAGACAAACCACTTAGATTATAACAGACCACAAGATATATATACCCTCTCATAAATTCTGAGAATTTAGAAACCAATCAATTTCATGTTCCTACCCTATATGTTCCCGCGGTGATAAATACTTTAGGTGCCATAACAAAGATTAATTTAATTCATTTTAAATTCACATATGTTTTTCATATATTCAATATATTCAAACACATAATCCAAAATATCCAAAATCTAATACAAATGTAAATTTGATGCAAATAGTATAAGCGTTTATGCATGCATATAAAGAAATTTATAAAATGATAAATTTATATAAAGAAAAAAAAAGGCAACCGGATTTGCGCAAAAAAAAAGATATAAATCCCATTGCAATAGTTACTCGTCCCTAAGTTCTTCGAGTGAAAGCTCAATTTAAAAGAGAAAAAAAATTACAAAAAAAATGAGCGGATCAGTTTTTAAGAACAAACGCATCCACAGCCATATGCATTGCAAAAAATAAAAAAACATTAATGTAAACAAACTTAAACTTGTAAACAAACAAACTTAAGATAAGCTTACGCATATACATATGCCTGTGTTAGCGTCTGCGACGCATTCCCCAAGATAACGCACTTTGTTTTTGTTGCATTTTGCATCACACTCATATACGGCTATGCCGTACTTACGACCTTGTAGAGTCCATCGGTGCCAGCAGGCCCGTTGACGTTGATTGACTATAGGCGATGAATAAACAATAATATGTGTGTGTATGCGGAAACAACAAAATCACTGCGACAATGAATCACTATAATGAAACATAAGCAATATAAGGACTGGGCTAATGTAAAATTACAAAAAAAAATTGTATTCCTTTTTTCTTTAAACACTACTGGTAATACCCAAACATGGTAGCCGCTGCTTCCGATCTTTAGGCGCTCAATGTCTTCTTTATCCGCCTTGGACGCGTTTGCGTAGGCGGTGGGCTACAAGCTCCCTGTAGGCGGATATTGGAGTGACTTGCTGATGTGGCCAGGGAAGCCGACCCAATATGCCCTTTTAATCTAGTAGGTGCAGATTCAGTGGTTGACAGTGCGGCGTGTGAGTGGTGTTCCGGCATGGGCGTGGTGCTCCGGCATGGGCGGAATATTTGCGCCGCACACGTGGGGTAGTGCCAAACTACGCGGGTGCAAGTGTGGTGCAGGCGCCTGCAGACGTTAAAAACACTGTGGACCGAATATCGGAAAGCAAATATCCGAATTATCGCCTCTCAAAGATGCACACTATATTTGGGTGCTGCCATGCCACAGCCGACACCACTGAACACACTCACGATCGTTCTGTCCAAACACGAAAACTTAACCTTTTGTAATGACCAAAAATATTGTCCATAGAGGATAGCAAAAGTCGTTTCTAGTCGGCGAAATTAGCTGGCGAAGGCGGATGCTGTGAATTCCCCATGCGGCTGCAGAAAAAAAATAGTTACCTTTTTACAGCGTACACGTGCGACTTTGAAGTAAGCTTAATTATGAGTGAAACGCATGCTATGAGCGAAAGTCTTACTAGGCTAGAAAAAGCTCAATTTTGACAGAGCAAAACTTTTTCTAGCTGCATCAGCTGCGCAGCTGCAGCAGGCTACCCACTCGCTCGAAAGCTCCGACTCGATCGAAAGCTTTACAGGCGCATCATACTAATTAACATGTGCCGCTAGAAATATTCGCACCATCACACAGTAGACGCAAATCTCGTTGCCAACTGTAAGAAAGCTTGAAGACAGCTCGGAGAGAAGCACGCAGACGACGAGAGCTGCAATCCATGCGCCATCAAAAATGCTAGACCGCGAGACAGGGCAACGTGTGACACCGCCAAAGAAGAACAAAGTGGATAAGCGCGCCGTAGCAGGCCCCACGGAGCACATTGTGGCAGCACCACGAACAGAACAGTGAACTAAAATCCAGCCCAAGAAGCCTTTCAGGCCAGTGAGGCAAGCACCAGCAGCAAGCGCACGAGCTGATGCGCTGGTTATAAACGCAAACGGTGGGATGTCTTACGGCGAGGTGCTATCTATGGTCACGCGAAGGTAAGATGGAAAACTCAACGGGGTCCGAGTAACCAAAGCTCGTCGAACAGCGAAGGGTGAGCTGTTGCTCGAACTTAGAGGAAAAGGTCTAGAATGCACCCAGAGGCTCAAAGATGAAATAGAACTGGTGTTGGGTGATAGCGCAGGAGTACGCTCAATTACAGAGGAAACTCACTTTACTATTAGAGACCTCGACGAATTAGTAAGTAAACAGGAGATTATAGCAGCTCTGGTAGAACAAGCTAACATCCCAGAAGATGCTTGAAAGGTCAAGAGCCTTCGACGCTCTTATGCGTCTTTCCAAGCCGCCTCATTCTCAGCCCCATTCAAGTCCCGTCATATAAGGTTGTTGTAAAAAGATTCAACGCCAACTTACGCGCACAGCCAGCAGATCCCGTAACACTGAGAGCCATTGTTGAGCACTTGTTCCCCAGCAGAACCGACAGAGTCAGGCGCGCTTTGCTAGCTGAGACTATAGCAACGCCGATAGTGGAATCACATATGACGAAATTATGAACGCTGCTAGGAGGTTGAAGCTGAATAAATCGCCAGTGCCTCATGGTATCCCAAACCGAGCACTGAAACTCGCACTGGCGCTCCACCCGGAAGTATTCGCGGAGCTCTACAATAAATGCTTCCGCGGAGGTGTCTTCCCAAACCGGTGGAAAATCCAGCGCCTAGTGTTGATACCGAAGCCCGACAAACCTCCTGACAAGCCGTCATCCTATCGTCCAATCTGCCTGATCGATTCGGCTGGCAAGGTGCTAGATTCCCTCATCAGTGCCCGTCTCGAAAGAGCTCTAACTGCGGCTGGTGACTTATCCCCAATGCAGTACGGCGTCCGGAAAGCAAGATCCACACTGGATGCTACTAAAAAAGTTACGGACATAGCCGCGAGTGCAATCGCTGGAACCAGATGGAAGGGCGGCTCGAAAGAATACTGTTTGATAGCCACAATCGATGTAAAAAACGCATTCAACACTGCCATATGGAGCTGCATCATGGAGGCCCTATCAGAATTCCATGTACCTGAATACTTGCTGATTATTCAGAGAGCAGGTTACTGAAATACGATACCAGCGAGTTAACGGAAGAGCACCACGTGACTGGAGGCGTACCTCAAGGCTCAGTGCTGGGCCCCATATTGTGGAACGCCATGTACGACGGCATCTTCCGATTGGTTCTACCTGACGGTTCCATTCCGCAGAGCTAAGGTGCAATCAAGATCGAGCAGTGGCTCTCTTTCGTTGGTCTTGAGCTAGCTCCCCAAAAAACCGAAGCCGTACTGAAGACTGTTGCGACAGCCACCATCACAGTGGGCAACACCAGGATCCTCTCCAAGAGGGCATTAAATACCTGGGAGTTATGCTGGACACCAGACTCAGCTTTCGAGAACACCTGGCGTATGCTTACCAGCGTCACCAGAGCAACTATGCTCTACGCAGCACCGATATGGCTGCCCGCCGCCCAATCTCGACGCATCGCCTAGGGGCGATCAGGATCTGCAGCGCCTTCAGAACCATATCCGACGAAGCAGCTCTGATAATATCCACCGTGGCCCCACTCGCTGAGCTTGTCACAGAGAATACACTCGATTTCCAGGAGACACACGGCCGAGCCTACAAAACGGCCCACAAAAAGACAGTGCCGAGGCCAAACGACGCACTATGGAGACATGGCAGAGGCGCTGGGATTCTTCCACCAAAAGGCGATGGACACATCGCCTCATCCCAGGTAAGTTTCTACCTCACCCAAATCCTAAGTGGACACGGCTGCTTCCGCAGCTACCTACACCGCTTCGGTCACGAAGCAGCCGCCACATGCACATGGTGCGGCGATGAATTCGTCGAGGATGCCGAGCACATCACATTCTACTGTGCGCGTTTCACAGTGCAACGCCAGCGTTTGTAGGAAACCATCAAGAGCGAAATCTCAATGGAAAATCTCGTGCCACTAATGCTTGAGGGCAGCACCAACTGGCAGGCATGCAGCGACTTTGCGACAGTCGTCATGACTGAACTGCGCAGAGTGGAAAGAGAGCGGAGAGGACAGATGGAGTAGGATCGGCGATGGCTTCCGCGAAGCAATACTTCACGGTCGTACCGCGGAAGTCCGTCCTATATACTCCACCAAACCCCATACTAGCTGTAAATATATACATGAGCTAGGTTACTTTATATAGCGCCAATAAATGAAATAAAAAAAACAACATGTAAACGGGGCTGCATGCGGGGTACAGCTGTTGAGCTTGGGCCCCACTATAGAAACTAAATTCGTGTATAACTCCTAACTTCTAAACTAATAATACTAATAATCTTAATGAAATTTTCAGGACTTAAGAAGAGCATTGAACTCTATGTACAAACCAAAGCCCAAGTCTGTAGTATTTGAATTGCGTTTTTTTTCTACATTTTTGCATATATGGGGTTAGGTTTGGCTGCTCTAGCTCTTATGGTAATTAAGATATCTTAAAAAAACAGAGTAAAAGAACTGATATTTATGGATATTAAGAAAACAAGATAAGTTATCGATGATTTAAAATAAACTTGATATGCGTATGGTATACACGAACTTAAAAAGTCCAAGTTCAGCTTTCTAGCTTCTGTAGTCTCCGAAATCGACGCGTTCATGCAGACGGGCAGACAGACGGACAGGGATACAGCAACTCGTAGTGATGCTGATCAAGAATATATATACCTTATGGGGTCCGAGATGCTTCCTTCTGCCTGTTATATACATTTTAACAAAATTATTATACCCTGATTTACCCATTATCAATAGGTTCAGGGTATAAACAAGTGAGAAGGCTCCAGTCGGGAGCGCCCGTCTGGGGTATACCCTGAACCCTGTGCATTCATGCAGCCATACCCAGAATCAGAAATACACACACACACAGAACACGCGTGGGTATGGGTACGAAGTGTTGGCGCGTTTCTGTGCCGCTCCTCGGGCGGGGCGCTAGCCGCCGTGGCCTGTAAATCAATACATATTAGCCGTGTGCAAGAGCCCCCAAAACACTGGTACTTATTTGAAAACATCCAGGTGATGCATGCAGTCCAACGGAAGTGCGTACGCCAGGTGGTCGAAGCGGAGGGGTGGAGGTGGGCTTCTAATCGAACAAACTGAGCGCCTTCCAATCCCTCGAAGCATATATGTCGCCGCCCACACAACTTGCAAATCACGTAATGTTGAAGAAGGCAGGAACTTAACAAGGAAAGTCGCTGCGTACTTTCCTGCAGTTCCCTCAAACCAACCTGAGCCGGCTGCACAAGACGGAAATCCAGCACATACTTCTAGAAACGGACACGCCAAAGAGAGGAAGAATTTCTGGAAGCCCAGAAAGCACTCCCGAGAAAACTCCCTCTAAGCTAGTACAGAACAACGACGCAACATCCTTAACCCAGATAAGAAAACTGGGCAGCATCATAGATGACATCCTATTTCTAATAAATAAGAAAAAGCCAGTTGTTCGGCACATCAACCAAGGCATGAAGGACTTGCTCGAATGAAGAAGATTCAGATAGATGTAAGCGTGCAGCTGGAAACCTCAGCATAAGTGGAAATGCTTGCCCCAAGTGCAAGCGCGAAATCCTCATCTTGCAAACAGACGCTGACATCAAGTGCAATACCGCAACTCAACCCGATGAACGCAGCCAAGCGGAGCCAAACTAATAAAATTAGAGCAATCAAGCCGAGTTAACGAGCTTCTACAACCAAACCCACACCAAGTGAAAGAGATGCCCAAAAGCAGGTAAGCCAGATAGGCAAATCCGCCACCAAGGACACCTGGCAAACCACCGGCCAGAGGTAGCAGGCCAGATGCCCTGCCAATTAAGTGCAAGCACACAGCAGCATACGCCCAAGTGCTGAAAGCCACGCAAACCGAGGCTTCTCTGCAAGAATATAGCGAAAGCATCACTGGCATACGGCGAACAGCAGCTGGCGAACTTTTTCTCCGAATGGGAAAACCAGGAGACGAGGCAACCTCACAGCTCCTTAAAGCGGTACAGACGAAAGTTGGCGAATTTGTGGAAGTCTCTGCAATTTCCAACAAAACCACCATGGAAGTCAATTCAGGAAGATAGATGGACATTCCTGTATCAGCAGTCCCCAAACGTCATACCGAGGGACCCAGACGGCCAGCATCCGTCTTCCCAAGGAATTGGCTAACCAGCTGCTTCTGTAACATTGCTTCTGTAACTGCGGCAGCAACCAACACACAGCAAAAGAGTGCAAAGAAAAGTCGTATTGGCTTCAGGAAGAGGCTTTACATGCTTTGCTTTACATGTGTAGGGACATGGATAGTGCAATCGCGATTTTTTATTCCACTTTAAACCATCTTTTTGTGACGTGTGTCCCGGTTTGTACTTCAATTAGGTCTAACAAACCTGTTTGGTTTACACAGGATTTAACCAAATTAAACAAGTCAGAACGTAGCAATTGGACGTAACCTACTGCGTAATACTCGTCCCCAGTATACGAAAGTTATTATTGTTATTTTTTGGAAAAATATAGAATTTTTATATTTATAAATATTTTATATTTTCAACATTTTTCGGCTCGATCTTAAGAGAAGGTCACCCAAACACTGTCTGCCATTTTCAATTTTGTAATTCCAGCTCCAAAATTATGGAGGATATAGCTTTTCGCGATTTGCGGCGGGAGTGGGCGTAGGGGGTGACCAGCCATCTACGTTTAAAATTTGGTGACTCTAAATGTAAAAATGTGGGAGATATAGGCTTTCGCACTTTGCGGAAGAGCTGACCACTATTCTACCTCTCAAATTTGGTGACTCTACCTCTAAAACTTTGGAAGATATAGCCAGTTCCGATTTTTTAAGGTGGGGTGTCTGGGTAGCGTTCCAGTGGGATATAGCCATTTCCGATTTTCTTAGGAGGGTTGTCTGGGGTGCGTTCTAGTGGGCCTGGATATAGTTATAACCATCATGTTCATGATATAAATAATGCTTGCTCTGTTCCAGTTCTTAAAACTTTAGTCCTTTGCCATCTGTCCATTTGTTCACAATCTTCGTCACCGCATTCAACTCAACACTCGCTAGGATAGGCATTCCTAAGTACCTGATCAACCTGGTGGCCAGTTATTTCAAGGCCGCCGCAGACTAAAAATTACTGGAGGCGTTCCGCAAGGATCCGTACTGCGTTCAATACTATGGAGTGTGATGTGCGACGGCGTGCATCATAGGTTTCATCAGCAGCATCATAGGCTTCGCCGACGATATTGCCATCATAGCGCTCGCAATTGAAAAGCACGAGGCTGAGCATATCACAAACTCAGCTATAAGCCACTTAACCAGATGGCTAGTGGTTAACGCCCTCAGCCTTCCAGCGCACAAAACGGGCCCAACATTGAGAGTCACAGCGTACAGCCACGAATGCAGGGCATCATACAGGAGATGCGCGCTCCGGGTCCTCTGTGCATTCCGCACCGTGTCTGAGGATGTGGCGGCAGAGGAGCGAGCTAGTGCGACTCGCCGGAGCGACACCATGACGGAATGGCAGGCGAAGTGGCGGACCACCTCCAACGGCAGCTGGACGAAGCGCCTACTCCCGGATCTACAGCGTAGGGTGAACGCGAAGGACGGACAGACAGACTTTTACTTAACGCAACTGCTAACGGGACACGGCTGCTTCAAATCCTGTCTATTTAGTTTCAAGAACGAGACGGATCCGTTGTGCACACACTGTGCGCGGACCATCGAAGACGCAGAACATGTTTTCTTTGTCTGTCCAAGATACTCTACAGAACGGGAAGAGCGATGTTATAGAATTGGGATACCTTGTACAGTCACAGACTTGATAGACATCATACTTAGCTTGCGAAAAAATTGGGTAGCAGTAACCCACATGGTTGCAGAAGTCATAAAATCCTTGCGTCGCGCCGAAAGACAGCGCAACTCGAATCCAAACTCTATATAGAGCCCTAGAAGAGGATTTCATGCCATCTAACCGTCGTGAGGTACTACTTAGTGGTGGTTCCGTGAGAGGGACACGGATAGTATGGGGTGGTTTTAGTGGGTGAAAGTCCCACACTCCGGCTTTTTATGCTTTCCCCCCCATCCAAAAAAAAAAAGAATTACACAGAATCACACATACACACACACACACATACATGTAATCGTAGGCTGCACGCGGTGTACAGCTGTTGCGCTCTGGCCCCACTAAGGAAACTAAATCCGTGCATAGCTTTTAAGCTAAGAATATGATCCTAATAAACATTCAGGACTTAACAAGAGTATTGAACTCTATGTACAAACCAAAGCCCAAGTTCGTAGTATTTGAATTGCACATTTTTCACATTTTTGCATATATGGGGCGAATGGGGGAGGTTTGCCTGCTCTAGCTCTTATGGTTCTTAAGATAATTTCATTCTAAAGTATATAATTGCAAAACCAATGACTTAAACTTAAAAATAAGTATGACCGATTAATTGATAAATTTATTAGCTTTCAGCAATCGTAAAGCTTTTTTAAATCGGTTGCGACGTTCTCGAGTAATGAGCAATAATGCAAACTATCTCTAAGAAAAAGCTAAAAAAAAATACCATATTTTGAAACTTAAAAAAAATTGGCAATTTTTTAAAGTGGTTTTTCGTCATTTGGCGCCCCATATGTATCAGAAAAACTAGGTTTGGTAAGCCATACAAAAAAATTTGATTTTGTTACCTAAGTTAATCTAGAAACACCAAAACCAGACAAACAAAAAGGCTTTGAAAATGGTATAGACATTTTCCCCTCAGTTTAAATAGAAAGATTATGTCGAACCAAGTTCATGCCACACGAAATTGACGTAGGGTCCGCAAGGCCTGTTAAACAACGGCACTAGTCATGTGCATGTTTGTAGAAATAGGTAACAAGCTTGCTCTCTATGTGATAGAAAATACAAAAAGCCTATGGAGTAGCAATTGTGATATGGTTATGAAAGGAGAAAAATATGGATTATGTGTAGATTCAAGAGAAATCAACAGTCACTAAACGAGACGCTTAGTCATTACCACACATAGAATGTATATTGAGCAGGTTACCTACGTCACATTTTATTACCGGATTAGACATGAAGCACGCGTACTGGCAGATTCGACTAGACGAAAATTCATGCCAGTACACTACATTCACCATACCCAACAAACCCTTATATCAATATAAGATGCTGCATTTCGGTCTGTGCAACACAGCACAAACTCTATGTAGATTGATGGATAGTGTAATACCAGCACATCTCCGGATTCGAGTTTTTGTCTAATTAGACGACCTCTTAATCTTGTTTGATGATTTCAAATCTCACCTAATGTTACTTCAAGAGATTGCCTTTATGTCTTCGTAAGGCGTACCTCGCAATTAATATCAGGAAGTCGAAGTTTTGTATGAAAAAAAATCCTATATCTAGGATACATCATAGGTAACGGACAAATCATGACAAATTCCGACAAGATTAAGGCTATAGCCGAATTCCCGGTACCAACTACGGTTAAACAGTTACGATGATTTTTGGTTTATCTGGCTGGTACAGAAGATTTGTGAGCAATTATGCTACCGTTAGTTTTCCGTTAACTGAGCTTTTGAAAAAACATAAAAGTTTGGCATGGAGCGAAGAGGCCCAAAAGTCATTCCAGAGTCTCAAAGCTAGTCTAACACATTCACCGATTTTGATAACTCCAGATATTTCCAAACCATTTCTTTGCTAGTACCTATGGTATAGGATGCGCTTTAATTCAAGAACGAGACGGTGTAGAACTCCCAATTGCATATATGTATGTCTGAGGAATTAGCGAAAGCACAACGAAATTATTCGGTTACCGAATTGGAATGTCTTATTGTCATTAAAGTAAGAAAGATATTTCGTGCCTATATAGAAAGACAACCATTTGTCGTGATCGCAGGCCGTTTAGCTAGATGGTTAATGAAACTGCAACCTTTTGATCTGAAAATTGTACATGGAAAAGGTCGTCTAAATGTTGTCGCTGACACGTTATCTAGACAAGATGAACCGGTTATAGAAGAAGTGCATGCCATGAGCCCAATAATTGATTTAGAATCGACACACTTTAAATCGACGGAATATTTAAGTTTGGTCGAGACTATTAAAAACAACCAAGAGAAGTTACCAGAGTTAGATGTTAGGTATGGCTACGTCTACAAAAAGACAGAATTTCCTAACAAAGACGGAAGTCAGAATAATTTTTGTTGGAAACTTTGGGTTCCCAACGCATTAATTTCAGAAATTTTACACACAGCCCGTGATTTACCTATTGCGGCACACTGTGGATTAAGCTAGACTGTTAAAAAATTTTAGAGATTTTTATTTTGGCCACGTATGGTTGGTCAAATTCATAATTATGTATCACAATGATCCGTTTGTAGGATAGTACTCAAACCTCTTATGGGAAAGCCTATGAGCTCTGAAAGAACCTTTCAAAAATTGTACATCGATTAGGCCCATATCCTAACACAAAGAATGGTAACATAGGATTATTAATTATAGTAGATCACTTTTTTCACTTTTCACTTCTTTTCTTTCTTTCTTTTTCACTTTTTAAAAAGTTTACAGCACCAAACATTTTCACCTATTTAGAACAAAGTATTTTCTATATGTTTGGCGTTCCTGAAGATATATTTTCAGATCATACCAATTGGGATGTTAACATATATGCAATAAGTGCAACCATACGGTCAACATTGCATAGATCCACAAAAAATTTATTAACTTATTATATTTATTATATATTAACACCGGTTTTTGTTCGTGCCCAAGTACACAAAAGACGAAGCCCAAATTATTACGAACTAGTAAATGAAAAAGGTAAAAGTTTAGGCATCTTTCAGTTAAAAGACATTCAAGTCAAGAAATAATATATGTTTTGTTGGTCTTCAGATAATGATTCTTTGAGCATGACAAGTTTCATTATCTGCGATGTAGTATTCGTTTTTTTTTTTTGTTGATTAAGCTTTAAGTCCAATATACAGGGAAATTTTTGGTTTTTCATTAATATTTTGACGCACCCTACCCTAGCTAACAAACTCCGCTACCCTTACACATTTGATCGGCTGATAGTCACATAGTCGTTTACAGTTATCATAAGGCGAAAAAGCCCAGCTTGACATGTGGTACAGCAACTATCTGCCTAAGCCGTCTATATCATTTAACCAAGACCTCTATGACAAACCTTAGTACATCCAGTACTAATTAAAGTAATACATTAAAATAAAAATACAAATAAAAAGAAGACGGATATATAAATTTAAGTACCACACGAGTCTCGTAACCGTGCGTGAAAAATATATTAAATTCTTTCGAATACTCCATTGCCTGAGTGCTAATATTAATTCCAACCTTTCACACCAGGAGCCTCTCTAGTTGCTTAAGTAAGCTACGATAAGCGTACCCAGCGCTAGAGAGATTGAAAAAAGAATTACTTCAAAAACGAGATCAGCTCTTGCGTTCAATGTATAGTAGTGTTATAGGCGCCCCGAACAGCAGCCGGCTGGCATTTCTTCATCGGTAGCGACTGATATTAACATAGTCGCAAACACCAACAAGAAGCTTTGTCCGCCGTGCCAACCACTGCTCAGCCCAGATGTCCTAAGTTTTGGTTACTTAAGAAGATAGCACAAGTGGTTACGTAACACCACGTGGCTATTGGCCACTACTTCATGTCCATCTGAATCAAGTGGACTATATCATCAACCCGGTCTAAGCAAGTAGAATCATAACACAAAATAAATGCTCCGTGTTGTCGACCATGTATGCTGGAACAATAATTACACTATGTAAATTAATTACATAGTGAACCACCGGCAGAAGCAAACAGTTTTAAGTTTTTATACTCGTTCACGAAGTGAAACTAGTACATTGGTTTTGTGCAATGTCCGTCATGCTGTCCGTCCGATAACATGTCGATACACCTCAAATCGCAAATCGATTAAAGTTGAATATTTCCCACAATATTTAATATTGTTAGGCACCAAATTTGGTATGTAGATTGCGGGTGATCCCTTCCAAGAAATGCAACCTTGATTTCCCGGCCACGCCCACTAGAACGCTCCCCAACGCCCCCGCCTTAAGAAAACGGAAATGGCTATATCTCCCACAGGTAGAGCTAGAGTCGCCAAATTTTGAATATATATTACTGCTAAGGTCCCCCAAACATCACAGAAAAATTGTTTCGGCCACACCCCCTTCCGCCTTCGCAATCGCTAATATCGATATATTTGCAAGCTCAAAACGGTAACACGTGTATGATTTATACCATCTTAAAGCTAGAGACTCCAAACTTGGTACGTAGATTGCTGGTGCCCCAAAAGATTAAGACCTTGATATTCCGGGCACGCCTACAATTCAAGTGGGCGTTGAAGTTGACGTAGTTACCATAAGCAACGCTGGAGTTGTTGTTGTTGTTGTTGTTGTTGCAAGTCATTTTAAAAGGATTTCGTTTTTTTTTTTGTCGATATACACACAAAGATTTTGCTTAAGCACAAAGATTTTTCACACTCGCGTGAATTTTGTTTACAAGCACAAAAATTATAAACAAAGAAATCGTTAATAATTCACAATGAATATTTTATACACTTCTAGGAATTGTTATGAATACACAAGAATTGTTGAAATCACACGAGGATTGATTAAAACGCACAAAAAAATTTTGTTTCGAGGTTTCAATAGTACACGGACTACTGATTTTTGGAGATCGGCTGCGCCATGTGCGGAGCGCCAAACTGCACGTAGATATAATGCGGCCTGCGGCGTAGTTAGCAACCGAGGCGGCTTGAAAGGTTTCAACGATTGGTGGATTTTCGAGAACTTCAATTTACTGAACTTAACCTAAATGTTTTGTTACTTAATTTACAGCAGCACAGAAGGTGCGTCCGATCATTTGGACTGACGCTTACAGACTTCCTTTATCTATCGGTTTATCTACGCGCATCTGTGCACATTATTACTCCTTGCCCCTTGCCATACACGGACCCACACCCACCCTTGTCAGTAAGTGTTTATAGGCGTGAAATTTACGATCGGACCTTTGTGCATCGCCCTTGAGTCCCACACCGTAGAGAAAAATGGGCTGTTAACACTCTTCAGAAAAGGGAGAGTAAATTAAATATTTGTAAGTCTGCGCACGTGCCTGATCGGACTCTTATCCCACCCCCGGAAAAGTAGCCGAACAAGCCGATCGGCCCCTTACCAAATCCGAATTTTAATGATCGTCCCTTATCCTACCCCGGGAAAAGTAGTCGAACAAGTCGATGCGTGCACTTGTGTGCAGTTGTTCTCATAAGTCCTCACACCTCTAAACCAAATTTTAATGATCGGGCATCCACGCTAATTCTGAAAAGAGACCCCCTCCACAAGAGGGAAAAGCAATAAAACGATCGGTCCCCTCACCCCCCACCCCCGCAAAAAGTACTCTAACAAGTCGATGTGTGTACTTGTGTGCACTTGTTCTCATAAGCCCTCACCCCTCAAATCTGGGTCCCTTCTGAAAAGGGACAAGCAATAAAATATAACGGCCACTTTCCTCAACCTCCCCCCCTCCAAAAATGGTCACATAGGCCCATAAAACGATCGGTTCCCTCACCCCCACCCCCGCAAAAAGAATCACGTAGCGCCAGAAACCTACATATTAATTAGGGTCACATACCTGCACTTCGAGGGTCACGTAGGGTCATAAATCATTAATTATTCGCCCGATTAGGGACTTTTAAGAGTTATTATCGCTTAGTTGGTCCAAATTAACAGACCATCTATAATGTGTTAGCTGTTGTGATAATTTGTTGCGAATCGGTACGATATTTGCGACCAATTCAATCAATCTCGCATGTTAAGGAAACGTTTGAAGGTTTATATGTTTAGTATCGAGGCGCGCGACTACGATGTCTTTGGTGGGCCTTGCCCCTCGCGCAGCACCCTCGACGCAGCGCACTCGTTGCTTGACGATAAATTGATGACGTCTGGGTTATGCGACAGCAATTTCTATTGTAAATATAGAGACCATATGGTCCCAGACGTTCTTGCTCGTTTAGGTGTTAACGAAATAGCAGAGTTGGAGGTAGGTCCATTCATTGACCTCGGATTGGATGCTTTTAATGATGAAAATTACTCTGCTCTATAAAATGAGTTCGAATCCAATCAAGCTCGATTTCCAGATATTAGGATTAAAGATAGATTTTTATATTAAATTCGTATTGAACATGTAAAAAAAGGCGCTGCCCCAGAAACCAGCGAACTGAAACTATAAGTTCCCGACAGATTGAGATCGGAGGTAATAAGGCAAGCTCAAGATAGCGTTGTTTTTCCCCACGGAGCCATGCAGAAAACAAGTAAGAACGTTGCAGTCGGACGTAACCGACTGCGTAATACTCGTTCACAGTACACGGAAATTATTGTTATTTTGAAAAAAATATAGAATTTTTATATTTCGTAGGAGCGGGGGTGGGCGTGGCCAGCATTAAGAGAAGGTCACACAAACACTTTCTGCCAAGTTTTGCGCCTCTAGCTCCAAAATTGTCGGAGGTATAGCTTTCCCGATTTGCGGGGGCGGGAGTAGGTGGGCATGGCCGGGAAATTTTCATACCGAGCTTTAAAAAGGGTGACCAGCCATCTACGTTTAAAATATGGTGAGTCTAGGTCCAAAATTGTGGGAGATATAGGCTTTCACATTTTTCCAGGGCGGGAGAGGGCGGGGGTGACCGTGGGCAGTAAATTCTAATGTATCTTATTTAGAGTAGCTGACCCCTAATCTACCTTCAAAATTTGGTGAGTCTAGCTCCAATACTTTGGAAGATATAGCCATTTCCGATTTTTTAAGGCGGGGTGTCTGGGGGGCGTTCTAGTGGGCGTTGCCGGGATATCAAGCTCTCAATCTTAGGTTACCAGCAATTTACATACCAAGTTTGGTGTCGTTAGCTTTAAAATTGTGTTAATTATACACGTGTTACCGTTTTGAGCTTGCAAATATATCGATTTTACCCATTACGGAGGCGAAAGTGGGCGTGGCCGGAAAATATATTCAAAACTTGGTGACTCTAGCTCTCAAACTATGGGAGATATAGCCATTTCCGATTTTTTGGGGCGGGGGCGCTGGGGGGTGATTTGGTGGGCGTCGCCTCATTTTTTGGAGGAAATCACCAGCTATCTACATACCAATTTTGGTGACTCTAACTTTAATATTGTGGGAAATATTCAACTTTAATCGATTTGCGATTTGAGGTGTATCGACATGTTATCGATTTACCAGGCTCCCAGTGGGTGTTGCACAAAAATCTTAACACTTTGTCTGAAGCAGTTAACTACAAGTATATATGCCAAGTTTCAAGTCTCTATCTTCAATAGCGGCGAAAAATATTGCCTTCATACGGACAGACGGACAGACATTGCACAAAACCAATATACTAGTTTCACTTCGTGAACGAGTATAAAAATATTAATATTTATATACCCCCGAAGCAATAAAATTCCAAGTAAATAATTCAAATTTAAAAATCTTTATTAAATAGCCTTTTAAAAACAGATTACAAGACTTTGTATGAGGCGCCTATTTTTGAGCGATTTATTAATAGAAACCTTAAACACAAGTGCCTACAGTTAAAAGTGTCAAAGCGTTGTTCTTGTGTATAATTATATTTAATGTCCTCTCCTAAATATCTGATGAGCTCTAAAGGTGGCGGTAAATTCCCAAAACTATCATAATATCGACTTTCTTTCTCCGTTTTATAATAAGCTACCCAGTGAATTTCACCTCCTGTTGACGAATCTAAGTTGATGATGCCACGTTCCCTTTTACGAACACGTTTTAGAAGTGAGTCTCTCATATATACGCCTCTAAAATTAGGAATATGCTTGTGCGCAAAATTCATAATATCAATGTTATTGGGTAGCTCGGCTACTAGTATTTTTGAGCAGTTGATATACCGTATCCCTTTCGGTATGGCTTGAGATACACACCATTGCCTAAAGCAATTGCTTCTATTTTTCTGTTATGTCGCTTATTCTCTCCTAGTTGTTTTCTTGCGTTTTTAGCGTTGTTAATGGTTTTAACAATTGCTGAGCTACCTAATGCAAGTCCTCCCAACGCTCTAAGAGCTGTTAAAATCGATACAAGCGCCAAGAAACCACCCACTTTGGGAACACCAATTATCCGTGGAATTACCACATCTATTTTCTGATGTCTGATTAACTTGCTTATGACTTTTTTAGCTATTTGTATTGCCGAGTGAATATCATATGGTTTTTTCTTTTTTAACACCCTCGAAGCCGCTCTAACTGCATGCATAAATTTCTTTTTCTTTTTACATGGTTTTGGTTTTGAGTTCTTTTTCCTCTGATTGAGTCCCATGCCAATTTTTTTCTTTGTTTCCATTGCGTTAGTGACAAAGTATCCTGCGGCTTTCTTCCAACACTACTGTTAGATGCTTTAACTCGTTCCCACGCTCTCTCCGCTAAAACTGTATCACCCATGTGACGTTTTTCTAACTCCTTGTGGTTTGAGTATGCTATGTCCTGCTCTCTGCAGGCGGCGTCTAGGGGATTTATTTCCTTTTCGCCGTGCTCTAAACGTGATTGGAGTTTCGTACCTGGCCACAAAACTGGTAGTCTGGTATGTGTGGTTCGACTGGCAGGGAGTTGATTATTTTATTTATGATACCTCCTCAGCGGTAGACGTTAATTTTATTACTAAGTGGTTTATAAAAGTGCATTACCATTTTAATAGGTAATTCTTCAAAGGGCTGTTAATGAGGGTCGCACTTTTGAGAAAACACATCTAATATGCGTATAATAAAACAGAAAACAGATATAGAAGTGAGAAATTTCAACATAAAAATAACGAACAACAAACGATCAAACATAGTAGCTTATTACCCAACTCAATTAGAGCCCTAATTGTTGGGCCTTTTAATTGTGGGAAAACAAATTGCCATGATTAGTTTGATTAAGAGCCCTAATGGACTAAAATTCGAGAATATTTACTTGTATTCAAAATCGTTATTTCAACCTAAATACGAATATTTAAAAAAACTCGTGAGTCCAATATAGGGTATGGGGTATTTTACATATTCTGAAAACGAAAGTGTAATAGCTCCAGAGAAGGTCAAAAAGAACTTGATAATGATATTTGATCGAGACAATGTATGAGTTCATATGAATTTTGATTCATTTAAGAACATTTTTCAATTTTGTTGGAAAGAAAGGTATGGCTTTCTTTTGATTAGTAAGGATGACCCAATCGAAAGCGGGCGCTATAGACGAGGATTTGCAGACGTCGGTAGAATTTGAAATAAAATGACAAGTTCGTGCGTTGATGTTTCACTTACTTTTAAATTGACAAAATGTCAACAACACTCACGTTAACTGGATGCAGCTCAACTCTGGTGGCAAGCTACTTTCCTCATATTATACTACAGAGGGACTATATTTGTGCTCTTATCGATTCTCATTTGTACAACTCGATTCCAAATGTGGATCACGACAATAATTTATTCCATATTGGAGAGCACGTATTCGAGATTCCTCTGGGATCCTATGAGTTAAACGACATAAGTGACGTCATTTTAGAGAAAATTTAGGAAGTAGAACCTAATAAATTAAATCATCCGCTCATCGAGAGCAATAACAACACACTTCAAGTTGTAATTTCAACAAAGGCACACCCCGTATATTTTAACAAAGGGAGCACCATTGGACAATTATTTGGATTTCATAAAAGGGAGCTACAGCCAAATACCGTACATACCTCAATTCAGCCTGTTGATATATTAAAAGTGAGGGGTTCATTTGTAAATGAGGTATCAAGTCATTCATTGCATGAATTTGCTCTCAACATACCACCAGGCTATGAAATGAGTGAAAAGCCTATCAACCTAATTTACTTGCCGGTGAACATGAGAGAGATACATTAATAGTACGGATTGTTGACCAATACGGAAATTTAGTTCATTTACGTGAAGAAAGCGTTACCGTTCGCTTACATCTAAGACCGCGACAATGATTATTTATAATAAACATGCATGTAATCACCCCATTAAAAGCACTTTGACTTCTAACATAGAAGGAGCAAGATCAGCAAGGGGGACGCTCACAGTTGAAAATAAATTATTTTTAAAGTCTTTGGGTTTTACAATCAGAAAGCAATGAGTAATATATTGAATGTTCGAGAGAAGCCCTATTCCGATGAGAGTATAATAAAAAAAGAATATCACAGTTACTCGCCGTATCTTCAATCATTTAAGAGTAATGATGAATGATGATGATGGCATTGAAATCGACCGCACGCATTTTGTTGGCACAATAAACACCATAAAAAACAACATTTCAATAAATAAGAACGAGAGCCACATGCTGAGTAATTCTGGTTGGTTCAATGGATCGGATAAACAGCTAGCAAATGGTGGATTTTTTATTTTCTCTATTCCTCTTAAATTCTTACGTGGATTTGGACAAGACTAGATGACTAAGATGACTAAAAATATGGGCGATGTATTTTATTCAAAAATAGGTGCTAATGAGTTTAAATTTAATATTTCTAACATAAAATGGAAAATACCACATGTAACACTTAGCGACGAGAGGAAATTGAGCATCTTTAGTTTGACTAAAAACAGCTACCAATAGCATTTCGTAGCTGGGACTGTTATCTTAATTCCGCACTGGCAGAGGGCTCCCACCATATATGGAATGTGAAGCTTGCTACCAATCGGGAGCGCCCTCGTTTTGCGATAATAGTCTTTACACTAAATTGTTTACTCATTTAAAGTGAATTAAGAATCCTAAAAGTGTACTTGAATTCTGAATCGTATCCGTACGATGACATGAATGTTAATTTTAGGCGAGAACGTTTCGCCAGCCTATATGACATGTACACAAATTTCCAGCAGAGTTATTATATGAAAGAACCTCGTCCGTTGCTTTCACCTACGGAGTTTAAAGAAAAGGCGCCGATTATTGTTGTTGATCTTTCTCATCAGAATGAGACAGTTAAAACGGGGCCAATTGATGTAAGAGTTTCTATCGAGCTGGAGAAAGCAAGTACTAGGAACACAAAAGTAAATTGTTTGCTTATGCATGATTTCTTGAGAAGTTTTTAAATAAACAAGTTGACAATGTTGAAGAGTATGGCTACCAGCAATTACATGAGTTGAATAACAACTTTTTCTCCGACTGCGGATCACATCTAAATAAAGGAGTATGTGCTCTGAAAAATGCTCGGTTTGTGATGGACTTTTTGACAATTCTAATGATCATCGTTTTAATGCACCACATTACACCTAGTATTGTTAATGATGAAATAAAATAACACCGCTCATTTAAAATTAAAAAAAAAAAATGTATGCATTTTTATTTTTCATGTATTTCGAAATTTGAACATTCCATAATTACGAAAATTTTAAATAAATTGTTGAGCGCGCATTGGTTTGAGGATTTTTTGTGTATTCTACAATTTGTAAGATAGCTGGGGAAGTGTATTAAACTTTCCTCAAGGTCCAAGTCAATTATTTTTGTAGTCAAATATTTGCTTAAAAATTGTTTCTTGGCTTCACCCCTTACGATGACTGTAGCGAAACTGTTTAATGGTGTTAAAATATCACCCTGGCCTAGATATGAAATATCAACATCAGACCACTCCAAGCCATCTACATATTCTTTGGCAAGGCAATTTGTCTTTTACTCGGACAATTATAGAGAAATATTTAAAAAAAAAAGAGTCTGACGTCTAAGTAGGCCTCAGTACCAAACCCTTCTTCAGTCATAAATTTGCTTTGAAGAAGTACAGTACAGCAATGGGAACAATTTCTACATTTGGCATCACCTCAATTATAAAAAAAATTTACAATTTTCTAATAGAGTATGAAGGAGTAATTTTTCCTGAACACCAAAAGCTGATTGCAGAGTATAGAGAATATTTCATAAAATACGAGAAAAGTAAAATTACAATGTCGCAATACGGAGAACATTTAACGATATGCCCCTGGTCATCAAGCGAGACAACAACTGGTTGTGACACCTCTGCCTGCCACTTTCATATTCTACTTTTAAATTATAAGAAAAACTAGAACGTCTTTTATCACAATACACAAAATTAACAAATAGAATGATAAATAAAACTACTTAATCCTAAGCTAGAAAATTTAAACAAATTGTAAACATGAAGAAAACACTAAATAAATAAAAATTGCCTGTAATTGTGAGCTATTAAGCATAGGCTCAAACAGGTTAGGAAGGGCATAGGGCATAGGGCACGATCCTGTGCACCTACAATACAAAGTCATAAAACAACCAAAACAAACACTGAGCGTGTTATTAAAAATTGGCACGTAAACCCGAAGCCATAAATCTATAATAATTATGAGAAAACAAATCCAGAGGCACATCCATTCATTACCTACATACATGATTACTCCTTGACCCTTGCCATACACACACCCACACCCACCCTTGTCAGTGGGTGCCTATAGACGTAAAATTTACGATCGAACCTTTGTGCATCGCCCTTGGGTTCCCACACCGTAGAGAAAAATGGTCTCTTCAGAAAAGGGCGAGTAAGTTCAATATTTGTAAGTCTGCGCACGTGCCTGATCGGACCCTTATCCCACCCCCGGAAAAGTAGCCGAACAAGCCAATGCGTGCACTTGTGCGCCCGTGATCTCAATAGCCCTCACACCTCAAATCGGAATTTGAATGGTCGGTCCCTTACTGAATCCGAAATTTAATGATCGTCCTTTATCCCACCCCCCTCCACAAAAGGTCACATAGGCCCATAAAACGTTCGGGCCCCTCACCTCCTCTCCCACAAAAAGGGTCACTTGCGCCCATAAAACTATCGGTTCCCTCACCTCCACCCCCGCAAAAAGAATCACGTAGCGCCATTAAATGATCGCTTCCCTGACTCTAACCACAGAAAGGGTCATGAACCTTCATATTAATTATGGTCACGTACCTACACATCGAGGTTCACGTAAGGTCATAAATCATTAATTATTCACCCAGGGTAATAAAAGTGACAGCTACTTCCTGTCACAGAACATACGATTTCCCACTACTGGCGCCAATGAAAAATCCAGAATTAAATTTAATTAAAACAGCTGCAATAGCTAATTCAAATTATAATTACAATTTATTTACGAAAAAATATGTTGGACTGCAGCAAAGAGTCGAATAATATTTATGTGGCTGTTGCGTACAGTTACGTCTGTTCCGTTGAGCGATCGAGAATGAAGTACGGCTGTTTTGATCCGCCGTTTGAGTGGTAGTATAAGAGCGGATGCTTAATGACACTCCAGTGTATTTGATTAGGGACGATTAATCTCGTACTAAGCCTTTTTATAATTTATAACTAAGACTTTAGTATACATCAATAGCTTATACTAATTTATACTTTAAATGATGTGCATCGGCAATATGTATAAATTAATATAAAATTGACTCCTAGCAGCTCCAGCAGTTCGTCTGCATCATCTTAGGCCCAATGATCACAACGACACCGTAATACAATGCACAATCAAAATTTCCCGACCGGGAAATCAGGGCCGCTTTTTTGGAGGAGATCACCCGCCATATACATACCAAATTTGGTGACCAACTTTAATATTGTGGGATATATTCCACTTACTGGTGATCTCCTCCAATAAATGCGGCCCTGATTTCCCGGCCACGCCCCCGCCTTAAAAAATCGGAAATGGCTATATCTCCCACAGTTTTAGAGCTACAGTCAAAATTTTGAATATATATTACAGGTAAAATCACAAAAAAAATTTTCCCTCCATGCCCCTTTCCACCTCTGTAATTGCTAAAATCGATATACTATTTGCAAGCTCGAAACAGTAACAAGTATATAATTTACACAATTTTAAAGCTAGAGACTCCAAACGTGCTATGTAGATTGCTGGTGACCTCCTCAAAAGATTAAAACCGTGATATCTCGGCCAGGCCCACTGGAACGCCCCGCAGACACCCCGCCTTAAAAATCGGAAATGGCTATATCTTCCAAAGTTTTAGAGCTAGAGTCACCAAATTTTAAATTTTTATTTCCCGATTTCCAAATTTGGCAGTCAGTGTTTGGGTGACCTGTTAAGATCGAGCCACACTCACCTCCGCCTCTATGAAAAATAAAAATTCTATATTTTTCCAAAATAAAATTAATATTATATTAAATTAAAAGACCTGCAATAGTTATTTCAAATTATAATTTATTTTTATTTTTTTACGAAAAAATATGTTGGAGTGCAGCAAAGAATCGAATAATATTTATGTGGCGAGAACGAAGTATGCATATGAGGGTAGAACTCTGCTCGCCGCCGGCTGTTTTGATCCACCGTGTGAGTGGTAGTATAAGAGCGGATGCTTAATGCCACATTCGACATTCCAACCGCATTGAAGTGGTCGGCTTTAATATATGGGCGATTTGGCCAGTTATGGATTGGCCTTCTACATACGCCCACGGCCGTTTTAACGTCGACCACCGTTATTCGGCCGTCCTCTCCAGGCGTTACTCCGACTATTCGGCCTGTTATCCACCACTTTGGTGGAGTATTGTTCTCGTGGATGACCACGAGTGTCCCGACCTCCGTGTTGGGGTGCTCTGCCCTCCACTTGCCGCGAGGTTGAAGGCTGTGGATGTAGTCCTTGGACCACACTTGCCAGAAGCGCTGTCTGAGCATGGACAGCAGCTGCCACCTGCGAGAGCACGAAAGTTCGCTGCCTAGCTTGTCCGACTCTAATCCTTGCGGCAGCAAACGAAGTGGGTGACCGTCGTTCGGGTCTCCGGTGAGTGGGGTGATGGGCCTAGAGTTGAGTATTGCCTCCACGTCGGCTAGAGCGCCACTGATCTCGCTTTCTACTAGGAATGCGCTTCCGATTTGCCTCAGCAGAAAGTGCTGGGCCGAGTTGAAGGCTGCCTCCCAAAGCCCCCGAAGTGAGGTGCTCGTGAAAGTATGAAACACCACCACATCCCGTGCTCCGCTGCGAACGACTGCAGCATGATCTGCTGCCGGCTGAATTCCACCTGCATGTCCTTCAGCAGATTGCTGATCCCGACGAAGTTCGTCGCATTGTCCGAGTGCATTCGGTGAGGAAAGCCACTTCTTATTCGCAACGAGACCTTTATTGGGCCACAAAAGTCTACTCTGCAGATATGAAATGGCTTCAGAGCTGCAAAGCGATCAGCTAGGAATTTCCCCATTATCTGCTCCATTAACTTTGTCTTATACCTAAAACAATGCACACATTTTCGAACTACTTGGGTGCATTCTCGCCTAGCGTTTACTAGCCAAATTCGTTGCCTTAGCAGTGCAATCATTGAATCAAAGAAACTTGTCATCCATATTCGGAAGACTTCTAAATGAATGGGGTCAACGATTGGAGACTTGGCTTTATCAATTGATCCTTTTTCAGCCTATTCGTCTGTGAATTCGGAGTGCTGAACAAGTTTGGGTTTTTTGAGCTAAGCACCCGTGCACGCCTCTCCGCCTTTGAGCCAGATATAAAGCGATACATATATGCGAATACTCGAATTAATTTGCGACATGATGAAAAGCGGGACACGAGGTTACATAAAAAATTGGAGCTATTGCCCAAACAAACTTGAGCTGATTTTTTGTATTTACTATTTATACCCTGAATCCATTGAAAATCAGAGTATAATGGTTTAGTGCAAATGTATGTGACAAGCAGAAGGAAGCATCTCCGCCACCATTAAGTATAAATATTTTTGATCAGCATCACTAGCCCAGTTGATCTAGCAATGTCCGTCTGTATGAACGCGTCGATTTCGGAGACAACAGAAGCTAGAAACCTGAACTTTTTTAATTCGTGTATACCATACGCATCAAGTTTATTTCAAATCATCGATAACGCATCTCGTTTTCTTATTATCGATAAATATTGTTTTTGACTCTGTTTTTTGAAGATACCTTAAAAACCATAAGAGCTGGAGCAGCCAAACTAAGTTCAAACTGTTCGCGTGAAGCATACGCAGGTAATATTTTGGATTTTGGATTCGCCCCATATATGCAAAAATGTCAAAAATGTGCAATTCAAATACTACGAACTTGGGCTTTGGTTTGTACATAGATTTAAATGCTCTTGCTAAGCCCTGAATGTTTCATTAAGATCATATTCTTAGTTTAGGAGTTACGCACAAATTTAGTTTCCATAGTTGGAGCCAAGCGCAGGAGCTGTTCATCGCGTGCAGCCTGCCTTTACATGTGTGTGTGTGTGTGTATGTGTGATTCTGTATATGTGTGATTCTGTATATGTGTGTATGAATGCAAGGGGACTGAAATGTATGAAAACGCAGGGTTCAGGGTATTTCCCAGTCGGGCGCTCCCGACTGGAGCCTTCTCACTTATTTCCTGCTTCATTAACCAGCTCGAATAGTTCGCATTCCTCTCTGAGTGACTTAAAAGACTTACAACGATACAAGGCCACTTTGTATTCACTTTTAACTTGCGAGCCGTTGACTATGTGACGTAACTTTGCTGCTTCTTCCAAATTACCAACACGTGTTAACTTTCACATATTCAGTATATTTTCGTGAAAGGACTCATTCTTGTTCTTTTTTCTATCACTCACTGCTTTATGAGTATCTGCACTATTCAAGTCACTCATGCGCTCGGCACCTAAAAACAGTCTGGAAGCGCCACACATTTTACCTTTTGCTTGCAGGTATTTCTGCTTTTCTGTCAGACCATATGTCTCAGCATTGTGCTGGAAAATCTCAAACCACTTTGTCAACGGAATTGAGTTGCCGTCAAACTCACTTAGAATTTTTTCAACATTTTTTCTTGATTTTACTTTTTACTAGCTTTTCTCGTTTTTTATCAATTTCTACTTTTCATGTCAACAATTGTGTGAGTTGTTGCATTTGCACATTAGTGTGTGCATTGCTTTTCGCAGATTCTATCATTTGGTTATTACGCGGCATTTCTCTGACACTCGTCGCCAGGACCAAATAGCCTTTTTCTATTGTAGCGTATCTCCGTAGAATAGGATGAAATTAAAGGTAAAAGATATTACAAAAAGATAATTAACTCGAGTTGGCAACTTTAAGCGACAAGTAGCTCAGACGACATACGCGCAACGACAGCTCGGCTCTCTTCTCTTTCAGCTATACGCTCCCTAGCAGCACTCCTGCATTGGCCACATTTCTATTTGATACCATCTCACATGTATATTTCACGTGTCAAGTTTTCTTTCATTTTATCTAAGTTGATCAAGTTGATCAATTGCTTTAACAAAAGTTGTTGAGAGGTTTCTGGCAAAAGATTATTCTTGAGAATCTCAAGTATTTCGTCTTCGTCCATTTCTATACTCGTTCACGAAGTAAAAAGAGCATATTGCTTTTGTGCAATGTCCGTCATGCCGTCCGTCTGTACAGATGAACGCAACTTGTTTCGGCGCAATTGATGATAGAGTTTCATTCTTTTTTTTTCTTTCGGCGGAATACTTATTGTTCTTTTTTAAATGACACAGGTTGGGATAATGGTTGGCGGGTGATCGTTTCGAGCCCAAAGAGTGCTTTATATGGCGAATAGCTTTTAGATGTTGCTTTAAATGCAATCTTACTGCAGCTAACAACGAACGATTAACTCTTTTGGCCGCATTAGGAAGTGGCGTATATAACGCAGTATATACATGTCGAATACCAAGCTCAGTTAGAAATACGTTTAGTTCATTATATGGTTTCAAGTACACCAAACGCGTGAAAAATATTTTTGAGGAGAAAATCTTAAATGAGGGATAAATTCAATTTTTTCAGGGAATGCCGCCAATGATATTTGCTGCACTGATCAAGCACTATCAGTAGATCAATATGTCGTTTCTTACTGCGTGGATAAGGTCCAATCAAATAGATACGTTAAAAACGGCCTATATACTGAATTTTGGAAGCCAATGGAAGGATGAAGTGTTTAATTTGGTGCCCTGGTTTCTTTGCAAGTGTTGCACTTGCGAACTTGTTCGCGCACGTCTTTGGCTAGTCCAGGTCAAAATAGATTTCAACGAAGCTTTTCGATCATTTTTTGCATGGCTCCGAGCGCAAAAACAACGCTATCTTTAGCTTGCCTTATTACCTCCGATCTCAATCTTTCGGGAACTTATAGTTTCAATTCGCTGGTTTCTGGGGCAGCGCCTTTTTTTACATGTTCAATACGAATTCAATATAAAAATCTATCTTTAATTCTAATATCTGGAAATCGAGCTTGATTGGATTCGAACTTATTTTATAGAGCAGAGTAATTTTCATCATTAAAAGAATCCAATCCGAGGTCAATGAAAGGACCTACCTGCAACTCTGTTATTTCGTCAACATCCAAACGAGAAACGACGTCTAGAACCATATGGTACGAGGGGCAAGGGCCACCAAAGACATCGTAGCCTCGCGCCTCGATACTAAACATTTAAGCCTTCAAACGTTGCCTTAACATGCGACATTGACTGCATCACGTCCGGCTAGTTCAATTGCGTGAACCCCAAACCGCATGTGCCAGTCGATCGTCGCAAGAAGGTTGTTTAGTGAGTGTGTCGTTGCCGTCTTACAAGACGCGTCAAATACTACTCGTAGTTTGGTGGAGCGAATGATACACAAATACTTTTTGCACGGATTGCCCAGCAACAATTCTCACTGAATTGGTCGCAATTACGGTACCGATTCGCAACAAATTATCACAACAGCCAACACGTTATGGATGGTCTATTAATTTGGATCAACTAAGCGATAATAACTTTTTGAAGTCCCTACTTGGGCGCCAGTAGTAGGGAATTGTATGTTCCGTGACAGGAAGTAGCTGTCACTTTTATTACCCTGGGTGAATAATTAATGATTTATGACCTTACGTGACCCTCGATGTGCAGGTACGTGAGCCTAATTAATATGTAGGTTCCTGACCCTTTTTGTGGTGGGAGTGAGAGGATCGAACATTTAATGGCGCTACGTGATTCTTTTTGCGGGGGTGGGGGTGATGGAACCGATCATGTTATGGGCCTATGTGACCTTTTTTGGAGGGGGGGAGGTTGAGGAAAGTGGCCGTTCAATTTTATTAATTGTCCCTTTTCAGAAGGGACCCCGATTTAAGGGGTGAGGGCGTATGAGAACAAGTGCACGCATCGAGTTGTTGGACTACTTTTTGCAGGGGTGGGGGTGAGGGGACCGATCGTTTTATTGCTTGTCCCTTTTGTGGAGGGGGGAGTTGAGGAAAGTGGCCGTTAAATTTTATTGCTTGTCCCTTTTCAGAAGTAGCGTGGGTGCCCGATCATTAAAATTCGGATTAGAGGTGTGAGGGCTTATGAGAACAAGTGCACACAAGTGCACGCATCGACTTGTTCGACTACTTTTCCGGTGGTGGGATAAGGCACGATCATTAAAATTCGGATTTGGTAAGGGGCCGATCATTAAAATTCCGATTTGAGGTGTGAGGGCTAATGAGAACAAGTGCGCACAAGTGCACGCATCGGCTTGTTCGGCTACTTTTTCGGGGGTGGGATAACGGTCCGATCAGGCACGTGCGCAGAC
The DNA here is from genome assembly GCA_035047465.1 of Drosophila sordidula. NCBI lineage: Eukaryota > Metazoa > Arthropoda > Insecta > Diptera > Drosophilidae > Drosophila > Drosophila sordidula. Next base: position 69,875 of record JAWNPQ010000023.1, on the reverse strand, counting down.
TTACAAATATTTAATTTACTCTCCCTTTTCTGAAGAGTGTTAACAGCCAATTTTTCTGTACGGTGTGGAAGCCCAAGGGCGATGAACAAAGGTCCGATCATGAATTTCACGCCTATAGACACCTACAGACAAGGGTGTGTGTATGGCAATGGTCAAGGAGTAATCATGTTTGTAGGCTTCTGGATTTGGTTTCTCATAATTATTATAGTTTTATGGCTTCTGGTTTACGTGACAATTTTTAATAACAGGCTCAGTGTTTGTATTGGTTGATTTATGACTTTGAGCGTACACACACTTGTATTGTAGGTGCACAGGATCGTGACCTATGCCCTACGCCCTATGCCTTTCTTAACCTGTTTGAGCCTATGTTTATTAGTTCACAAGTAAATATGGCAATAAGTCTATAAAGGATCCTTACATTCATTGAGCTTGCATTTTTTTGTGCGTTTTAAGCCGCTGCCAACGGACTAACTGCCACCCCCAACGGATTTACCGCCACCGCCAACGGACTTACCGCTACCACCGCCGCTAACCCCACCGCCGTCGCAAACGGACTTATGGCCAACGGACCTACCACCACCGCCCCAACGGGCTTACCGTTACCGCCACCACCGTCGCTACCCCAACCGACGCCACAAACGGACTTACCGCCACCGCCGCTAACTCAATCACCGTCGCTAACCTCACCGGACCTATCACCAACGCCAAAAGACGGTTTACTACCGCCTCTGCCAACGCTATCGCCAACGCCTACGTCACCGAGCCTTCCGCCCTCAAGAGACGGTTTACTCAGGCAAATGGAGCATGCACTTGCGCACAAATACTCACAAGGCACAGATTTTCACTCCCGAAAGCAACAATGTACAGTTAATATCGAGCGGTTTCAAAAACCGCATCTGTATATATGCATTTCCCAACACCACAGAAGGAGTGATGGTGCCCGAGAAATTTATGGATGACGCGGCACGGGCATTACTCTCGTTGATCAACAATATTTTACATGCACATACCTCAGTGAAAGCAAACTTCGAGCTGTTCGCGGAGCATGCAAAATATGTTGATTAAGAAGTTGTCAAGTCTGTGAAGTCCCAATAGACTACAATGGGAGTAATAACCCGGGCAATGAGCATTGAGGAAGTATTTATCGATCATGCTGCTCATGTAAAAGCAAAAATGGAAGAGTTCCAGGAGACGAAGTGTGGGTGGAGTCTACGGAAAATTATTCGGCTGGAGCTGAATATCAATAAGTATACATCTCTTCAAGTATCCAGCTGGATCGCGTTGCCTAAAATGCTAATAGCAAAGGAGGCATTAGTCAACATTAAGAATAGTGACGAATTCTGCTTCAAGTGGGCGTTGATCTCCACCGCGTTGATGAACACCGCAAGGCAATCCGAGCAGGTGTGTGAGCTACGGGATAGAGGATATCCAAGCCTCACACATACAAATTAGTGAGCAGCTCTCAGTCAATTTCGAGCAGCTGGAGTTTCCTCTCGCTTTGAAGCAAATCAAAGTGTTTGAGAGGCAAAACCCCAGCATTAGAATAATTGTATTCGGGTTCGACGAGGAAATTGGAGCGGTGATCGGCCCATTATATTTGACGGAGGAGGAGAAGGAGACACATATTAGCCTAATGTTGTTGGAGGAGGAAGGTAGAGCCCACTTCGTATGGATAAAGAATTTGTCAAAGTATGTACTAAAAATATATTTACATTTTAACAGTAGTCAAATTACTTATAAATTTGTTTAATTTATTTTGTAGGCTGGTGCGCAAACAGGTAATAGCACACACCGAGAAGTTATTCCTCAACTACTTCCACACACGGAAATTATATGTGGAAAATGGTGTCGACCTTGCCAACGGAGGAAAAGGCAAGAGTTCGTTTTAAAAATTTTAATCGTAGTCTAAATGTACATTTTGTTGTATACGCCGAATTCGAGTGCAAAGGCCCATGAACTCTAGGGTAAGTGAGAATGTAGTGGCAACTAGCGAGCAGGTTCACATAGCATACTCCTATTTCATAAAATGCGCCTTTAATGCAGGCCTAGATAAAGTTGTCATAGAAACGGGATATAACGCAGTTGTTAATTTCATGAAGTCTCTAATAAGGGATGTTAACGACATTTACACCACGTATCTCTCGACAATTAAGCCGATGGCAATGAGTCCGATAGAAGAAGACCGCTTCAAAATGGCTATCAATTGCCACATTTGTCATAAAACATTAGGAGCTTATCTTGTTAGGGACAACTGCCATTTAACTGGCCAGTTTAGAGGCGCAGCGCATAATGCCTGCAACATTAACCAAATGGCACCTTTTGTCCCCGTATTTTTCAGCAATTTCTCAAAATACGACTCGCATCTATTCGTTAGGGAATTGAATCAGGTTGAGGGTGAGATAAAGGTTCTTCCCCTCAACAAAGAATTATACATTTCCCTCTCGAAATATACACACATTGCCTCCCACGATGAAAATCTTGAAATAAGATTTCTTGACACGTTTCGTTTCATAGCAACGAGCTTAGATGCAAAAGTGCCGATCTAAATGTCTCAAAGTTTGAGTGTGTTAGGCGCTTCTTCCCCCTGGACAATGATTTTAATCTTGTTCGCAGGAAGGGAGTGTTCCCTTACGAGTATTTGGATTCAATGAATCGTTTAAGCGAAAGCTCTTTACCTCCACGAGCAAAGTTCTTTAATAGTCTAACGAATTCAGAGTGTTCTGAAGAAGATTTTGCGCATGCCCAAAATGTATGAGTTGTATCTCAAGACAGATGTTCTTTTGCTGGCAGATGTTTTGCAAAACTTCAGGGAAATTTGTCAGAAAATTGTATAGTAGTGGGCTGGGTTGAGCGTATAACCCAGCCCACTACTATGCAACACCTGGGCTGTCTTGGATTGCAATGCTCAAGTCTACAGAAACTGAGTTTCAGCTTTTGACCGATATAGATATGTATAGGTCCATTCAGAATGACATTCGTCGTCGCCTAGTGCAGTGGTGTCAAAGGTACTCAAAGGCCAATCATAAACACCTTGCCGAGTATGTCAGTAGTAAGCCGTCTGAATACTTATTGTATTTAGACGCAAACAATTTATACGGGTGGGCCATGTCGCAATACCTCCCTTATTCAGGTTTTGAATGGTTGTCCGAAGACGAAATTACATCATTAGATGTAATAAACATATCGCCCACCTCAGAATATGGCTACATTCTAGAGGTCGACCTTATGTACCCATCAAGTCTACATGACATGCATAATGATCTTCCGTTTTGTCCGCTTAACCAAAAGGCCACACCCTCAGCAAAAGTGAAACAACTTAATGCTGACCTGACGCCAAAGGTGCGGTTTAGTATACACTATAGCTTGGCTCAAAAAATACATTGACCTTAACACGCACCAGACAACTATTGCAACAAATACTTTTCAAAAGGATTTTTTCAAATTATTGAACAATGCCGTTCATGTGAAAACGTTGAGAAACGTAAAAATGTTTAACTGGTCACATCTTGGGAAACGGTTAGCCGCAATCAGTTAGGGGCCCGAGCGCTGTTTGTGAATGCTAGTTTCCATAGATCGGCGCAATTTGCTGAAGATATGTATGCGATATAAATGAAGCGCCTTCACAATACATACGATAAGCCCATGTATTTAAGCTTCACAGATTTAGAGTTGTCAAAGTGGAAAATGTATGATTTCCACTATGACTACATGTAACCTAAATTCCAAGAGGCAATAAAATTAAATTATATGGACACCGATTCATTTATTTATTCTATTCAGACAAATGACTTCTTTGCCAGCATACGCAATGGCGTGGAGATGAAGTTTGATACTTCGGAATATCCCGAAGAGGTAGCTGAAGAATACGGGATAAAGAGGTGTAAAAAAAAAGTATTAGGCATGATGAAGGATGAGAATAGTGGAAAATATATGCTAGAGTTTGTGGGCCTAAGAGCAAAAATGTATTCGTTATCGATTGAAGGCGGGGGTGCATTAAAAAATCAAATGTGTTAAAAAATGCGTAGTAGATAAATTAACAAACTATTGTATGAATTTTATTTCATTGTCTTTTATTGAAAAACTGAGTAGTGTATTCAAGTATAGATATTTTCTTACAGCTATTTTATTTCAGGTGTTGCCTATCTCGATGATCGGTATGCGTGTACGTGGGCACGTGCGCGTGACTGTGCATGTGCCTGGATGTGTGTGTGTGTTTGTGATGTTTTTATGAATTCGTCGGTGGCATTTTTATGACCTCATCGGGGTTGCTTGATTTTACTTACAGCATCTCATTCTTGTTTATCCAGGAGTTGTGTTCATTAGGAGACCCCAGCCATTTAACAAAAACTCTGTAATTTTTTCGTTTTATTACCTTTTCAACTAGATATTTATTCGAGTAACGCGTTTTCCTTAGCTCTTTTTTATAGAAACCGCCTTGAACCGGCGCACCCTGATAGTCTTCTAATAAATATGTAGTGGGGTGCGTCAGTTGTACTCGTTTAATTTTAAATATTTCAGTTGTCCAATTTGGGGTATATCCCTTCTCAAATGTATGTTTCAGCTTGCTTATACGAACATAGTCCCATTAAAAATTTTAATATGATTGTAAACGGTATTTAGCAGTTTATCTTCATTTAATGAGGTCACTTTTATTGGTTCCATTTTAATAGTTCTATGATGTTTTCGATTATACTCATCAATTAATTTATTATACATTTCATTCCAATGAAATGTCCCTTTGAAGCTAAGCTCTCGCTACATCATTTCCTTCAAAGTTCTATTAAAACGTTTAACAATAGACGCCTTTAACCAGCTGTCACTATCTACCAATTTATACTATATTTTTCACATACATGTTTAAAAGTAGCATTAAATTATTTTTTTCCATCATCAGTTTGTAAATTCCTGGGAATTCGTCCAACTTTAAAAATGCTCGATATAGCGCTAGCAACTTCTTTAGCGGATTTTGATTTCAATGCAACACCCCATGCATATTTAGAGAATGCGTCGATAATAGTTAGGAGACATATGTATCCTTTATTTGATGAAGAGTACTTTCCCATTTCCACCAAGTCTGCTTACCAAATGTCATCAATTCCTATTAAAATAACCCGTCGACGTGTGAAGCTTTTACAGGCTGGCGCATGTAACTCATTAATTAATTCTCTTTTAGTTATATTTCTTAGCAATTTCATTTAATATTGGCCTCTGGGAAGAACATCTCCATCGATTACTCTCGTTTTTTGTGATGTTAAATATTTAAAGATGTAGCTTTCTATATTATGTATTTTTTCGTCTACATATTTTCTGATCTTAATGTCACCTTCACTTGTTGTGGTATGAATAAGTCTTTCTAGACTGATTCTTAGTTTTTTATTCTCTGTAGTTATAAGTGTGTGCAAGTTTTGCGTATTTTCGTTGATTCTCCACTGTAGAACATTTTTGTTACCCGCGTCTTTTTCTTCCATAGGGTTACTGATGGTTTTAATTCATCTGTTTTGTCCATCAATATTTTGCACATTATCCATAAGCAAGTCCAACAATTGAGCTCATATTTCTCTTTGTATCGCCCATTAAAGAAGTGACCGAACTTGGCAACGGCCATTAAGCCTTTAACTTCTAGTTCACAAGTAGCAGTGTTATTTACAAGGAAGTGTCGGGAGCTGGAAATAGCTTGCACCTAACCGATGTTTTTTGTAGTCGGCGCGTTTGTAAAAAATGAATAAAAAAAAATGGCTTTTAATGTATCCGTTATAGATATAATCTTTTCAGTGGTAATTATATGCCTTAATGATGGAATTTCCGAGTTAACGTGTTCTTTAAGTAATCTTTCCACGTCTCGCGTTTCGCATTTATATTCATTTAAATTATTGTGACAAGGAGATGCTATCTGATCAATTAAGAATTTATCTTTTTATACCCAAAGTCCATTGAAAATGGGTAAATCAGGGTATAATGGTTTTGTGCACATTTATGTAATCTATATTCATATTCAAATGTGTATTTTTGATCAAGACGACGAGCTGAGTCGATCTAGCCCTGCCCGTCTGTATGTCTGTATGAACGCAGCGTTCTCGGAAACTACAAAAGATAGAGACTCAAACTAAACGACGATTGTGTAATATCATACGCAGTACGAGTTTATCATTTTTTGTCGATATTTTGCACTGTTTCACTAATATCGATAAATATCTATCTAAACCCCTGTTTTGTTTTTAGCTTTCTTTGCATATCTCCTAGACTATAAAAGCTAGAGCCCCAAAATTTGGTTCGGCATATGCACGTCAAACATACGCAGCTTAGAAATTTTTCGGATATATTTGGATACCTCCCCCCACTTGCCCCATTTAAAAAAAAAACCCCAATTCAAATACTACAGACTTGGGATTTGGTTTGTACATAGATAGATGAATGCTCTTATTACGTAGTAAAAATTTCATTAAGATCATGCTCTTAGTTTAAAAGTTATTCACGAATTTATTTCCTTTGTGGGAACCAAGCGCAGCAGCTGAGAATCGCACTGCCTGCGGCGTGAATTTGGCGGTGTGTGTGTGTTCTTGTGTATGAATGCAAGGGTGTTGAAATGTATGTGAACACAGGGTTCAGAGTATCCCCTAGTCGGGCGCTCCCGACTAGTGCTCCTTACTTGTTTTCTCATCATCTTCTTTATTTTACGTTCTATAAATATTTTAGTGCACGCGTCATTGTCTTCTAGGGGTTACTCACATTTTTAAGGCTTTTGTTTGAAAACATGATGTTGTTTTCATTGTCTATCAATATACCAGGAATCGGTTTTTTCAAACTACTACTCTGATTTGAAGTATGGCTAGAAGAGAAGTGACCGAACTTGTCAAGCAGCATTTCAATATTGTTGATTTAATGCTAGAACATCCTGCTCTTATTTAGAAAATTATTTTTGCTTCTCGCAGCACTTCAATTATTGAAACTATTTCATTGTTATGTTTTCTATGACCGGCTGATTGTGATGCAACTAGAAGTCGCAGTCTATTAACGATCTCATTAGGATCATCACAGTATACATAATTGGACTTGTTTGCATTAAGTGTCATTAGGCTTCCCCTTTCATGATGAGAATTTGTATGGCGGTTCGGCGTAGACATTGCGATAGGAGTACTTATTCTCGGAAATAGTTTTTTTATGACCATGAGATATTTTTTAGAACGAGTGCCCTTGAGACCTTTGTTAGGCAGGTGTTCCTTTCATGAGCATTTCTTTTTGTTAAAATTTCCTGATATGCTGCCAAATCTGCTTCATCGTAATCTTGAGGGATTTTTAGGTAGATAAGAGAATACAGCCCTCGCGTCAGATTCCATCTTTCGCCGGTTTCTAATATTATTTCATTTTCATTTATATTTAATTTATTTCTTCCCAACAGCACTTCTCCGCTTTTCCTATAGGGACCAAATGCTTTATCAAGCTCACCCTTTCGCTCCAATTCACTCAAGTTGAAATTATAACTCTCATTGCTTATTACTGTGGACTGGTTATTGCTTTCACTTGACGCAAGAGGTTCAGAATTGAATTAATCGACGGTGATTTTCTTGTCATATGCAACATTTGATATAGCGCCGTAGTCTTGATATACTTTTATTTCTCTTTTTATATGATGGTTTTTCTTCTTTCTCATTTTTATAGGCTGATTAGATAGTATATTACCATTAATCAGTTTTTGAAGGGGTTGTGTAATTGGTTTAAATGTTTTATCTAATTGATACTCATTTTCTGCTCTCCCTATTTTTATACTCTGAAATTTTTGTTTTAACTTGTTTCTTGCCCTAGTCATTTCCTTTAAAAGATTTGCCTTCATTTTCCTATACACGAAACCACTGGTTTAGTTGTTTTATTGTACTCGTTCACGAAGTGTCGAAGTGTCGATACACCTAAAATCGCAAATCGATTAAAGTTAAATATTTCCCACAATAATAAAGTTAGAGTCACCAAATTTGGTATGTAGATAGCTGGTGATCTCCCCCAAAAAATGCGGCCCTGATTTCACGGCCACGCCCAGTAGGACGCACCCAAGCGCCCCTGCCTTAAAAAATCGGAAATGGCTATATCTGCCACAGTTTTAAAGCTAGAGTCACCAAATTTTGAATATATATTACTGGTAAGGTCCCCCAAACATAACAGGAAATTTCCGGCCGCATATATAATATGTGTAACATAATATATGGATTTATAATTATATACATATAGATATATATATATGTGTATAATTATATATAACATTCGCAACCGATCGATTAGGAACACTTTTTTGATTATATGAGCATTTTAGGGACATTTCGATGTTTTAGATGCAGACCTTAAAAATATTAAGTGTATAATAGGACTTTTGGGAACAATAAAAAATAAATTCATTTTTAAAGAGGTTATGGTATTTCCAAGTATTCTTCTTTAAATTAGAGCTAATTTAAATGCAATTTTCCTATTGGTTTGTTTTGTAAACAAACTTTTTTTTTTTTAAATTAAACATTTAATATTTTTATTCTCGTTCACGAATTGAAACTAGTATATCGGTTTTGTGCAATGTTCGTCATGCTGTCCGTCTGACCGTCTGTCCGTCTGTCCGTATGAACGCAATATTTTTCGATGCTATTGAAGATAGAGACTTGAAACTTGGCATATACACTTGTACCTATCTGCTACAGACAAAGTGTTATGATTTTTGTGCCACGCCCACTGGGAGGCTGGCAAAACGATAACATGTCGATACACCTCAAATCGCATATCGATTAAAGTTAAACAATATTAAAGTTAGAGTAACCAAATTCGGCATGTAGATTCTGGTGATCTCCTCCAAAAATGATTTCCCGGCCACGCCCACTAGAACGACCCCGAGCGCCCCCGCCCTAAAAATCGGAAATGGCTATATCTCCCACAATTTTAGAGCTAGAGTCTTCAAATTTTGAATATATATTACTGGTAAGGTCCCGCAACCATCACAGAATTTCCGAATACGCCCTCTTCCGCCTCCGTAATCGATTAAATCTATATATTTGCAAGCTCAAAACGGTAACATGTGTATAATTTACACAATTGTAAAGCTAGAGACACCAAACTTGGTGTGTAAATTCCTGGTAAAATTCCCCCAAAATATTGAGACCTTGATATCCCGGGAACGCCCACTAGAACGCCCCCCAGACACCCCGCCTTAAAAAATCGAAAATGGCTATATCTTCCAAAGTTTTAGAGCTCGTGTCACCAAATTTGAAAGGTAGATTCATGGTCAGCTCCTTTTAATAATGGTACAAAAACTTACTGCCCACGTCCACCCCCGCCCTCTCCCGCCCCCGCAAAGTGCGAAAGCCTATAACTCCCACAATTTTGGAGCTAGAGTCAAAAAATTTGGCAGTCAGTGTTTGGGTGACCTTCTATTAAGATCGAGCCGAAAACTATTGGCCACACTCACCCCCGCTCATACGAAATATAAAAATTCTATATTTTTCAAAAAAAAGGAATAATAACTTCCGTGTGCTGTGAACGAGTATTACGCAGTCGGTTACGTCCGACTGCAACGTTCTTACTTGTTAGATCTAGAGTCACCAAATTTTAAACCTAGATGGCTGGCCACCCCCACGCCACGCTCACTCCCGCCCAAACAAAACGCGAAAAGCTATATCTCCCACAATTTTGGAGCTACAGTAAACAAATTTTAAACGTAGATGGCTGGTCATCCCTTGGTGAACAAATTTCCCGGCCACGCCCATTCCTGTCCACTCCTTCCTACTTCCACAATTTTGGAGCTAGATTCACAAAATTTGGCAGACAGTGTTTGGATGACCTTCTCTTATGATCGAGCCGAAAAATGTTGGCCACACTCACCCCCGCCCCGACGAAACATAAAAATTCTATGAGGCGGCTCTTTTTGATGGATTTATTAATAGAAACCTTAAACACAAGTGCCACAGTTACAAGTGTCACAGCGTTGGTTTTGCGTATAATTATATTTAATGTCCCCTCCTAAACATCTGATGAGCTCTAAAGGTGGCGGCAAATTCCCAAAACTATCATAATATCGACTTTCTTTCTCCGTTTTATAATAAGCTACCCAGTGAGTTCCACCTCCTGTTGACGAATCGAAGTTAATGATGCCACACTCCCTTTTACGAACACGTTTTGGAAGTGAGTCTCTCATATATACGCCTCTGAAATTAGGAATATGCTTGCGCGCAAAATTCATAATATCAATGTTTGAAAGTGGCTTATTGGGTAGCTCGGCTACTAGTTCTTTTGAGCACTTGATATACCGTATCCATTTTGGTACAGCCCGTTGCCTAAAGCAATTGCTTCTATTTTTCTGTTATGTCGCTTATTCACTTCTAGTTGTTCTCTTGCGTTTTTAGCGCTGTTAATGGTTTTAACAATTGCTGAGCCACCGGATGCAAGTCCTCCTAACGCTCCAAGTGCTGTTAAAATCGGTACAAGCGGCAGGAAACCACCCACTTTTGGAACACTAATTACCCGTTGAATTATCACATCTATTTTCTGATGTCCGATTGACTTGTTTATAACTTTTTTAGCTATGTGGATTGCCGAGTGAATATCATATGGTTTTTGGTTTTGAGTTCTTTTTCCTCTGATTGAGTCCCATACCGAATTTTTTTTTGTTTTCATTGCGTTAGTTTTCTTCAACACTACTACTAGATGCTTTAACTCGCTCCCGGGCTCCCTCCGCTAAAACTGTATCAGCTATGTGACGTTTTTCTAAGTCTTTGTGGTTTGAGTATGCTATGTCCTGCTCTCTGCAGGCAGCATCTAAGGGATTTATTTACTTTTTGCCCCGCTTTAAACGTGATTGGAGTTTCGTACCTGGCCACAAAACTGGTAGTCTGGTATGTGTGGTTCGACTGGCAGGGAGTTGATTATTTTATTTATGATACCTCCTCAGCGGTAGACGTTAATTTTATTACTAATTGGTTTATAAAAGTGCATTACCATTTTAATAGGTCATTATTCTTCAAAGAGCTGTTAATGAGTGACGTACTTTTGAGAAAACCCATATCTAATATGCGTATAATAAAAAAGAAAACAGATATAGAAGTGAGAAATTTCGATACAAAAAATAATGGACAACAAACGATCAAACACAGTAGCTTATTACCCAACTCAATTAGAGCCCTAATTGTTGGGCCTTCTAATTACGGGAAAATAAATGTCATGATTAGTTTGATTGAGAGTCCTAATGGACTAAAATTCGAGAATATTTACTTGTATTCAAAATCGTTATTTCAACCTAAATACGAATATTTAAAAAAACTCGTGAGTCCAATAAAGGGTATGGGGTATTTTACATATTCTGAAAACGAAAGTGTAATAGCTCCAGAGAAGGCCAAAAAGAACTCGATAATGATATTTGATGATGTAGTGTGTGAGAAAAAAAATAATATACGCGCGTACTTTTGTATGGGGCGACATAGCAACATTGATGCGTTTTATTTATGTCAAACATATACACGCATCCCGAAGCATCTTGTTCGTGATAATGCAAACCCTATTATAATGTTTAAACAAGATGAGCTAAACATAAAACATGTGTATCGAGACCATGTAGGCGTTGATATAAATTTTGATTCATTTAAGAACATTTTTCAATTTCGTTGGAAAGAAATGTATGGCTTTCTTTTGTTTAGTAATGATGACCCAATAGAAAGCGGCCGCTATAGATGAGGATTTGCCGACTTCATTCGAATTTGAAATAAACTGACAAGTTCGTTCGTTGATGTTTCACTTACTTTTAAATTGTCAAAATGTCAACAACACTCACGTTAACGGGGTGCAGCTCAACTCTGGTGGCAAACTACTTTCCACCTATTATACTACAGAGGGACTATGAATGTGCTCTTATCGATTTTCATATGTACAACTCGATTCCAAATGTGGATCACGACAATAATTTATTCCATATTGGAGAGCACGTATTCGAGATTCCTGTGGGATCCTATAAGTTAAATGACATAAGTGACATAATTTTAGAGAAAACGAAGGAAGTAGAACCTAATAAATTGAGTCACCCGCTTATCGAGAGCAACAACAACACACTTCAAGTTGTAATTTCAACAAAGGCACACCCCGTATATTTCAACAGAGAGCGCACCATTGGACAATTATTTGGATTTCATAAAAGGGAACTACAGCAAAAATACCGTGCACACCTCAGATCAGCCTGTTGATATATTAAAAGTGAATACAAGGAGTGTAATATTGTGAGGGTTTTATATGTAAATGAAGTATCGAGTTATTTATTGCATGAGTTTGCTCTCAACGTATCACCAGGCTATAAAAAGAGTGAGAAGCCTATCAACATAATTTACTTGTCGGTGAGAACGAGAGAGATACAGACATTAATATTACGGATTGTTGATCAAGACGGAAATTGAGTTAATTTACGTGAAGAGTTACAGTTACAGTTCGATTACATCTAAGACCGCGACAATGATTATTTATAATAAATATGCATGTAATCACCCCATTACAAACACTTTGAGTTCTAACATAGAAGGAGCAAGATTAGCAAGGGGGACGCTCACAGCTGAAAATAAATTAATTTTAAAGTCTTTGGGTTTTACAATCAGAAAGCAATGAGTAATATCTTGAATGTTCGAGAGAAGCCCTACTCCGATGAGATTTTATTAAAAAAAGAATATCACAGTTACTCGCCGTATCTTCAATCATTTAAGAGCAATGATGAACTTCGAATTACAATCCAAAATCAGGATCTTTATGTATTACCGTGCGAGAGTTTTCTTAATATTAAGGGCTCGATTTGTTTGGCTAACAACACGACTACTAACGATGGTAAATTAAAAAACAATTGTATGGTTATTTATCTGATGAAATTCATTATGAATTGAATGGCATTGAAATCGACCGCACGCGTTTTGTTGGCACAATAAACACCATAAAAAACAACATTTCAATAAATAAGAACGAGAGCCACATGCTGAGTAATTCTGGTTGGTTCAATGGAAAGGATAGAGAGCTAGCAACCGGTGGATATTTGAATTTCTCTATTCCTCTTAAATTCTTTTTTGGATTTGGAGAAGACTATAATAAAGTCTTGTTAAATTGTAAACTTACGACTAAAAGTATGGACGCTGTATTTTATTCAAAATTGGTGCTAATGAGTTTAAATTTAATTTTTCTAACATAAAATGGAAAATACCACATGTAACAGTTAGCGACGAGAGGAAATTGAGCATCTTTAATTCGACTAAAAATAGCTACCAATAGCATTTCGTAGCTGGGACTGTTATCTTAATTCCGCACTGGCAGAGGGCTCCCACCATATATGGAATGTGAAGCTTGCTACCAATCGGGAGCGCCCTCGTTGTGCGATAATAGTCTTTACACTAAATTGTTTACTCATTTAAAGTGAATTAAGAAACCTAAAAGTGTACTTGAATTCCGAATCGTATCCGTACGATGACATGAATGTTAATTTTAGGCGAGAACGTTTCGCCAGCCTATATGACATGTACACAAATTTCCAGCAGAGTTATTATATGAAAGAGCCTCGTCCGTTGCTTTCACCTACGGAATTTATAGAAAAGGCACCGATTATTGTTGTTGATCTTTCTCATCAATGTAAGAGTTTCTATCTAGCTGGAGAATGCAAGAATGCAAGCAACACTAAAGTATATTGCTTGCTTATGCATTATCGATTAGTTGAGTATACACCGTTGACTGGACTAAATCAGTGCATTGTTTAGTGCTAGCAATAAAAGAACAACAATTTTATTTTGAAGGAAATAGCTGCAGTGTTCAAAAACTGAACGAAACCAAACCATACATTACCTTAAAAAAGAAGGCTCGAAAAACAGCACTCTGGCTAACCAAAAATCATCATCAGCTTTGTTGGAATGATGGGCGGGCTAACTTTATTGAAGTCAGGAATTACCTTCGTGATGTTGTCAAAGATATGAATATCATTACCAAAGGAGAGCAGAAAAAAAAATTTCTTGAGAAGTGTTTAAATGTTTAAACAAGTAGACAATTTTGAAGAGTATGGCTACCAGCAATTACATGAGTTGAATAACAACTTTTTCTCCGACTGCGGCTCGCATCTAAATAAAGGAGTATGTGCTCTGAAAAATGCTCGATTTGTGATGGACTTTTTTGAGAATTTTAATGATGAAATAAAAAACCACCGCTCATTTAAAATAAAAAAAAAAAATGTATGCATTTTTATTTTTCATGTATTTCGAAATTTGAACATTCCATAATTACGAAAATTTTAAACAAATTGTTAAGCGCGCATTGGTTTGAGGATTTCTTGTGTATTCTACAATTTGTAAAATAGCTGGGGAAGTGTATTAAACTTTCTTCAAGGTCCAGATCAATTATGTTCGTAGTCAAATATTTGCTTAAAAATTGTTTCTTGGCTTCACCCCTTACGATGACTGTAGTGAAACTCTTTAATGGTGTTAAAATATCATCCAGGCTTAGTTATGAAATAGCACCAGATAGCACTCCAAGCCATCTACATATTCTTTGGCAAGGCAAATTGTCTTTTGAGATACTTCGTCTAGTTCCTTTATATTGTAGGCTTGAAGTGATAAAAATTTGGAATGACCGAACCACCCTGCATGAATGCCAGCTCATTGATCAAAAACTGATTATCGTTTCCAAATACATATTGAAAGTCAAGCAAAATGCAGGAGTTCCTGTCGTGCCCCCACTTTTTGTAGCATACTAATATGACTCATTGAGAGTCGCTGCCTTAAAAGGCAAGCGTACGCGATATCAAAGTTAGTTTGATCCAGATGTCAATCAAAATGGTCACGCAGTAGTTGAAACAACCGAGAAAGTGTAGAAAGCCACAGAACCATTAATTAATTTACGGATTTGAATATTATGCAGATCTTCAGCTAAAAGTAAAGTGTGGGTTTTCGACTACAAGGTGTTTCACACCCATGATCTGGCTGCAACAATATAAACGCAACTTTGTTGGATTAGAGAAGGAGGAATGGATTCAATTGTTAACATACAAGGAATATATACAGTTAAGGCTGGAACAGTTTGAGTTCTTATTGCCCGACACATTAGTTGATCACCCCCTAATTGACACAGTAAAGTGTCATTTTAGGTATAGAAAAACAGACAAGCAATGCATTTTAGTTTCAAATCAGTATGGAAATAAAATATAGTTCGACGGCGAACTGGAGAGATCGTTTATACGATTGGGCATAGTTTTTACAACATTCTTATGCTGGAACACCCGTTTGAAAAATTAAATTACAAGCATTTATTATAATCAAATTATTCGTAAATGCGCACAGACACGACAATGTGATATACGGTTATCTGTTTTAAATTTAAATTATAGAGACGACGAAGAAATAGACTTAACACTTAAAAAAAGAGTCTTACGTCTAAGTAGGCCTCAGTTCCAAACCCATCTTCAGTCATAAATTTGTTTTGAAGAAGTACAGTACAGCAATGGGAATAATTTCTACATTTGGCATCACCTCACTTAAAAAGAAAATTGACAATTTTCTAACAGAGTATGAAGGAGTAACTTTTCCCAAACACCAAAAGGTGATTGCAGAGTATAGACAATATTTTATCAAATACAAGAAATGTAAAATTACAACATCGCAATACGGTATGTCCCTAATCATCAAGCGAGACAACAACTGGTTGTGACACCTATGCCTGCCACTTTTATATTATACGTAAAGAAAACTAGAACGTCTTTTATCACAATACACTAAATTAGCAAATAGAAGAAAACAGGAAATAATATGACAAAAAAACTTGTAAAATTAAAACCTGTTATCTCTATTATTGCCTGTAATTGTGAGCTGTTAAACATAGGCTCAAACTGGTTAGGAAGGGCGTAGGGCATAGGGCACGATCCTGTGCACCTACAATGCAAAGTCATAAAACAACCAAAACAAACACTGAGCCTGTTATTAAAAATTGACACGTAAACCAAGCCATAAAACTATAATAATTATGAGAAAACAAGTCCAGAAGCCTATCCATACATTACCTACAAACATGATTACTCCTTGACCCTTGCCATACACACACCCTTGTCTGTGGGTGTCTATAGGCGTGAAATTTACGATCGGACCTTTGTGCATCGCCCTTGGGTTCCCACACCGTAGAGAAAAATGGGCTGTTATCACTCATTAGAAAAGGGAGAGTAAATTCAATATTTGTTAGTCTGCGCACGTGCCTGATCGGACCGATATCCCACCCCCGAAAAAGTAGCCGAACAAGCCAATGCGTGCACTTGTGCGCACGTGATCTCATTAGCCCTCACACCTCAAATCGGAATTTGAATGATCGGCCCCTTACCAAATCCAAGTTTTAATGATCGTCTCGTAACCCACCCCCGGAAAAGTAGTCAATCTACTTGTGCACTTGTGTGCACTTGTTCTCATAAGTCTTCACACCTCTAAAGCGAATTTTAATGATCGGGCACCCACGCTACTTCTGAAAAAGGACAATCAATACAATTTAACTCCCACCACAAAGAGGGTCAGGAACCTACATATTAATTAGGGTCACGAAGTTCACGTATGGTCATAAGTCATTAATTTAATTTATTCATTGTCATCCAGTTAATTCATCCAGGGTAATAAAAGTGACAGCTACTTCCTGTCACAGAACATACAATTCCCTACTACTGGCGCCAATGAAAAAATTATAATAAGTTAATATATATAAATTTTAATTACAATTTATTTACGAAAAAATATGTTGGACTGCAGCCAAGAGTCGAATAATATTTATGTGGCTGTTTCGTATAATTACGTCTGTTCCGTTGAGCGATCGAGAACGAAGTATACATATGAATGTAGAACTCTGCTCACCAACGGCTGTTTTGATCCGCCATGTAGGTGTTAGCATAAGAGCGGATTGATTCCTAGCAGCTACATCAGTTCGTCTGCATCATCTTAGGCCCAATGATCACAATGACACCGTTATACAATGCACAATCAAAATTAAAGCTCTGCGCGAGTGAACATTAATAGAGTGACGTGACCACTGAGATATATATATAAACATATGCTTATTAGAAAGCTATCATAATTAGAGCAAGTAAGAACGTTGCAGTCGGACGTAACCGACTGCGTAATACTCGTTCACAGTTGCTGTATCAACCTGTACACTCTGTAGGTCACTTGCGTAGATTAGTACAAATGCACGAAAATTTACAAAATGAGCTAATCAGCCGCGCTGAAATAGTCTCCAGGACAAAGCAGCCCATGCAACGTCGACAGGTCTACACTGTAGAAGAACTTGGGACAGAAGCTGATCCAAAAATAACGTACAAATTTTCGCCCTTATCATGAGCGGCTGAGAAATTATTAAGAAGTTAGGAATAAAATATTTGTGAAATTAGTCCACTAGTTTCTAGGAATGTGTTACGTTGTAGGAAATATTTTAAGCGACATAGTAAATTATTAGTTTCAGCTATTTTTAATAACAACAATGATTCACGTTGTTATGCTGAAGTGTCCTTTCTACAATTCACTGAACATGGTTTGCTAGACACAGGGACGAATGTCAGCTGTATTGGTGCTACACTAGTTACCGAAAATTTTTACAATTTACCTGAGTTTAAGCCCCTAACATCTCACGTAAGAACAGCTCTATGTTATACCGTCAATCAAGCAAAGGCTTATATTGGGGGTAGATTTTTTGGAGAATTTTTGCTATATATATCCACCTCACGAGCGTAGCGGAATATGCAAATTTGCATCCAATGACGGATATGCAACGGCAGCAGTTAGAGGTGGTGAAAAATATGTTTCCTAATTGCCGAGAAAGTTTAGGCCACACCCGTTTGATCCAACATCATATCGAGGTTGGCGAGCCAGACCTATAAAATAACGTTTTTATCCCGTCAGGCCAGCCATTGAAAAACTTCTTTATGCTGAAAAAGATCGTGTGCTGGCACTAGATGCTATAGAACCATCTTCAAGTGCGTGGAACTTACCTATGCGTCTAGTTATTAAGCCCAATAAAGTTCGTCTTAGTTTAGATGCGCGTAAACTAAATGAGGCCACCAAAAAAGACGCGTATCCGTTGCCCAGTATTGATAGAATTTTTGCTCGTATGCCAAAGGCAAACACCATTTCAAAGTTGGACCTCAAGGATGCGTACTGGCAAATAGAATTGACTAACGATTCTAGGCCATTGACACCGTTCACCATTCCACGTAGGCCGCTGTACCAATTTAAAATCATGCCATTTAGCCTATGCAACGCCTTCCACTATGTGTCGCCTCATATACGACATTATTCCGCCTGATCTTCGTCACTGTGTATTTGGGTATTTAGACGACGTATGTATAGTCTCTGAGAATTGCTCTGCCCATTTTGCAGTATTGGTTCGTCTCGCTGAACAAGTCCGAAAAGCCAACTTAACCCAGAATATTGACAAAAGTCATTTCTGTGTGAATATCGTCAACTATCTATGTTATGTAATAGGCAGCGGTGGTATTTGAACGGATCCCGCTAAAGTAGATTGTTTTCGGAACTGGCCAGCGCCTAGAAACCTGAAACTAGTTCGCGGATTCCTAGGAGTATGCGGTTGGTATCGGCGTTTTATAAATAATTACGCAGTGTTAACATGTCCTATTACAGATGTGTTGACTATTTAAAAAAAATTTGTTTGGCCAGCAGAAGCACAACAGGCTATGAAACGATTAAAAATTATCCGTACGTCTGCACCCGTGTTACAAAATCCTGATTTTCAGAAAAAATTTTTCCTTCATCGCGACGCCAGTAATTATGGAATTGGCGCGTTCTTGTGCAGTTGTCGGAAGACAAAGATGAAATGCCAATCGCATTTATGTCAAAAAAATCGCAGTCCTGCTTTCTTTGACGCGGTTTATAAAGAGATGAAAGAGAAATTTATACTGCAGCAGTCTTAATTACCAGATATTAAGATATCTAATCAATTTATATGTATTAAAACCGAACATGCTAAAGCAAAAAAATTGCAAGAGATCAATGTATGGAAGTTATGGGTTCCCTCTCGACTAAGAAATTATGTGATTATACAAGCGCACAATAGTGTAATTTCGTCGCACTGTGGGATGTATAAAACCATCGAAAAGTTGCGCAAAAATCCTTTCGGCCCGGTTTGACAAACGATGTGCGTAATTATATTCGGAATTGCGATACGTGTAAGGATACCAAATCGCCTAACTAAGTTCTTCGCCCACCTATGGAATTATACTCACCTACATGTAGACCATTCCAAAGACTATATATTGATTTATTAGGTCCCTATCCATGAAGTAAAGCTGGTCATGTAGGATTGTTAATTGTTCTGGACCATTTCAGTAAATTTCATTTTCAAGATGTTCTATTAAGTGTTCTACTGTTGATAATGGTGACGAAACTGGGCATAAAACACGTTTATACCGTTCTATATTCGCCACAGAATAATGCGGCCGAACGTGTAAATCGGTCCCTGTTAGCAGCAGTTCGCGCATATCTTAAAGGAAAGCAAACGGAATGGGACAAAAATATTTCAGCCATTTCGTGTGCATTACGATCGGCCTTGCACCAATATTTAGGTTGCTCCCCATAAAATGCTCTGTTTGGGATAGACATGATTACTCACGGGGCAGATTATCGTCTCTTAAAAGAAGTGTCGCTTTTGGAAGAACCAACTTTACCCTTACAACGAACCGATAATTTGGCCTTGCTGCGAAAAGACCACCAAATAAATATTCGCAAAGCCTATGAAAGGAATGCTATGCAGTACAACTTGCGTTCCAAACCCGACTCCTTTAAAGATGGTCAAGAAGTTTTCCGACGAAATTTCGCTATTAGCAAATTTTCGCAAAATTTCAATGCAAAATTAGGACCGCAATTTGTGAAATGTCGTATTGAAAAGAAGCTTGGAATTAGTTTTTACTTATTAGAAGATTTACAAGGGCGCGAAATCGGAACATACCATGCAAAAGATATTCGTAGCCAATTCCCGCTAATCTTCCTACTAACTTATCAGATTATCAGGTGGTGTAATGGTCAGCCAGACAAAGAAAAGTTTCAACGCAGTCCGTTTACGACAATTATGTCGCCTTCGTGGTATTATGCTAAAGCTTTGATATTGAGCCTTTGGGAGAGTGCTTTATGTAAGCCAAGCTTTTAAAAGGTTGCACATAACATAAATCTCCACATGGGAGCTTTCAAATCACCCCCAACTTAATTATCTCCACTGGCCATCCGGGAGCAGTGAAGAGTATAAAAGCCGAGGTCTCATAGCATACGGCCTCCTTTGCTGATCGTATCTCCGACTAAAAATTTTACGTGGTGCAGAAAAGAAAATAATTTTCGCAAGTGAGCACATTGTTTTTTTTTTTTGAATAATGCGAATTATTTTTGAATGATTGTCCAGCCAATAATTCAGAGCCACCAGCTCGGACAATCTATTTGAGTCTACTTGGTAGCCAAATGCTAATCTGGAGGCATCCATCATTTAGCCAGCTAGGAGTAAATTTTGGATGTGCGAAATATAATTGCCATGGAAAAAGGTATATGTACCCCGTTAAATTTCTTTCCGTCTTTAAAACTAATCACTTTTGGTTATAGTGCCCATGTGCGCGATCATCTTTCCCATCTTCAAATAGCAGCTAGCTTTGCTAGAAGCCCTACTTTTGGAGGTGGGCTAAAATTGCTTGCCTCCAGTGTATCGGAGCTTGGAGCTCATCGTTGTTTTACTATAGGAGACAGACAGAGTGTCCATAATCTAGCAGCCGAAACTTCATTTATCGAATTGGATAAAATTATTATAAAACTGTGTGCGTAGTGCTGTGGGAGTGTCCAGAAAAGAAAAAAAAAAAAAAAAAGGAAAAGACACCCAAATCTGAATTTTTTGTGCCCATATATATATATATATATATATATAATTATATGGATCCTATAACACATATTAGATATATATATCGCCAAATAAAAAAAACAATTGATAAATTCCCTAACAAAATAAATTAAATCAAATCAGCCTGAAAGAATAAGAACAAAGAACCAAAAAGAAAACCCCAAAACCATTTAAGGAATTTACTGTCCTCACAAAATAATTTTTATTGCATTATTAAATAAAACATTCAGTTGCAGTAACAAGTAAAAAAACAAAAACATACAATAAAATTAAATATAAAAAAAAATAAATAAAAAAAAACACTAAACACCCCCAACCAACTATACAAGAAACCAATCCACCTCGTAGCGGCCGTTGCGTTTAATTTTTATTATTTTATAAGGACCTAAGAATCCGCTTGCCAGCTTACGTCCTGGCACGAATTGTGTACGCTTTATGGCGACGAGGTCACCCAGCTTGTAATCGCTTGGCTTCAACTCGCAATAGTTGGTGTTCCTCATTAAATTGGTCCACCAGCTCTTGATTCAGCAATTCCAGCAGACGATCATCGGCTTTGTTACGCATTTTGGTGCCGAACATTATTTCGAACGGAGATGCGTGGATTGTTGCATGTATGTGCGAGTTGATGGCTCTCTACACACGTACACAAACTTAAACCACTTTGACGGCACCTCTGTAAACATGATGATCTTATATTGTTTCGATGTGGCGTCCATGGGGCCAAGGTGATCCACATGCAGCGTGTGTAATGGAACCTTGCCCTTCTCTATACAATGCAGAAAGCCTACTTGTTTTCCCAATTTCTTGCTGTGAATGATACAACTTATACAATTTGATATATGCTTTACGATCTTACCCTCCAGATGAGGAATATAAAACTGTTGTTGAATGCTCTGCATCGTTTTGCGAACGGCAAAATGGCCAACTTCATGAGCGCTACCGATCACCTCCCCTTCCATTTGCTTTGGAACAACCAACAGATCGTTTCCCGCAAGAGAGCAGTCCTCCTTTCAACTTATAATTGCCGTATGGACCATTTTGGAGTATCTGGGCTACTGCTTTTATATGCTCATCCTCTTGCTGCGCTTTCCTCATTCGGGCTTTCCTCATTCGGATAGCTCTGTTGAGATCATCAGGACATCTTGTGGGTAATGACTTAGATGATCGACGTGCTTAATCCTTATTGCTGCGCGGTGTTCCATATCTCGGGTGAAACTTTGTATGTACAGCACCCACTGCTGAACATCTTTTGGAATATCCTATTTGCTTGTTGTCTGCTTAAAGGCTGCACAATCTGTAATTAACTTAAAGAATTCCCAACATATAGTGACGGAATTTGGTTCCCGAATCGTATGAAGGCTGCTGGCAAGTTTCGAAAACCAAATGGCGCTTTATTGAACTCAAAGAGTCCCTCCAGTGTGACAAATGCTGTAAGTGCTCGGCTACTCTCCTCGACCGGCACATGGAAAAATCCGTTTTCCAAGTCCATTATCGTGAACAACTTGGTAGACCGTTTTTCAAGCACGTCTTCAATTAGTGGCACAGGGAATTGATCCTGTAGTACAATGCTGTTCAGCTTCCGGTAATCGATACATACTCTTAGCGTTTTCTTTACCACGACAACTGCCTCCAGCTGATCAACTTCTACCTGCGCATTACAAAATCCGCTTGGTTTTCTGCTTGTATTGCCCAAACCGTGTAATGTGGTCAAACTCTTCTGAACCTCTATATTGTTCAATCTTTCCAGCACTAACTCATTTACAATTGTTACATAGGAGCCTGTGTCTACGAGGCACTTAACGTCCACACCGTTTATACGAATTGTTTTGAATCGACTGCGATCAACGATAACGTTCACTTTATTTGAATTCCTTGTACAATTGCGCGATATATGTCCATTTTCGTTACAACGGAAACATTTTGTCTCGGCATTGCAGTCAGCCCTCTTGTGCTCCGGTAATCCACAATTAAAACAATATTCTTTTTTTTTTCCAATAATTTTACTTGCGACCGCCACTGTATTCTTATCCTCGTACTTTTTGTCACTTCCTTTTTTCTCCTGCTCATGAACAAGTTCGTAAATCTCAATCTCTTCTTTGAGCTGTTTATATGTCTTACACCGGTACATGGTGACTTTAAACTCGTTTTCTATATGTAGGCCATTAACGATATGGCGCAACACTGCAGCTTCTTCAATATCCCCGGTACTTTTTAATCTTTTCATTTGTTAGATATATTCATGAAATGATTCCGACCTTTTTCTCTTACGATCGCGCATCAGCTGATGAATATCGGCACTGTTCCAATTGCATTCAAATTCTTCAATAAGTTTTTCCTTTAAATCTTGATAGTCGCTCACACATTCTGATTCTAAAAATAGCCTGGCTGAACCGCATATTTTAGTCCGAGCTTGGACATACTTTTGCTTTTCGGACAGTTCATACGCCTCGGCATTGCATTCCAAATTTTCGAACCACTTCATCACTGGCACCGTACATCCATCAAAATCGCAACTTGCTTTGCCGGCGTTCTCTTCATTTTCGGCGGCATAGCTTCGCACACAACAACAACGTCCTCAATTCACAAGTAACTCACAGGCGTATACACACAATTCTTCTTCTATCTCTTCAAACAACCGTTATCGCGACGGACAGGCGACTACGCAATTCCGTCTGTACACCAACTTGCATGAATTTCAGAACGTTTGACCTTGATATTCTTTTTTTGCTTTTCGTGCTTTTTGTGGTAAATAGTAGTAATTCCTTCGCAGGACAACTTAAACCACTTTTCAACTGTTAAAATTACCACTAAGTACCCTTTTTACACACACAACTATTAACCAAGCTTCAATTGTTTTAATAAAACTCGCGTACATTGGACTGGACGAGTCCCAACTGTCAAATTATAACTCACGCGCTCTGGACCGGTTGAGCCCCCAAATGTAAGATTGGTGTTTATTATTATATATTCCAGAGGGACTTTACACATTAAGTCTAAATTCAACGTTTTCTACGATTATTCTGCCGCGATCTCCTTTTGACGACGTTCTCTCTTCTTCTTGTCTGATTTCTTCGGCTTGCCACCTCACTCGCTGCTCTCGTAGCGTTGCCCACTTGCAAAGCCTAGGTTGCCATCCGATCTGATTGTTACCATCTTACACATTCATATTGTCATCTCTGTATGTAAGTTTATATGTGCCTATTTTGGTTGTACAATGACTACCAGCACTACAAACATGTATCAACCTATTGTTTTTGGTATTTAAATATGCAATCTTAAATTTTTTTATTCAATTTTTTTCTAATATTTTTTTCTCGATCTAATTTGTCTAAAATAGCTAATACATTTAAAAATATAAAATTTTCATAAATCAAAAAACAGCTGTTCTTACAAAGATTTACACTTGCGTGATATAATATTTTTATAAATCATCTGCTAATATACAAAACAGCTGTTTTTACAAACATTCACACTTGCGTGAGTATTAAAGCTCAGCTGCAACTGCACTGTGATCGCACAATCAGCTGCTCGTGAGCAATACCATCCACAACCTGAGCTTTCAATATTTAAAGGCTTGCGCTTCAAAGTTAGCACTAAACGCATGTGCACACTTTCAATTTTGATTTGATTTATTCATGTTTCCCAATTCGGATTTTGAATATTAAATAATACCACAAAATGGCACTAATATATATCAAAAGAATAATTACTAAGAATTATTAATTCACTACAATTACAATTCCCTTAAAAAATAGTATTTTTTGTATTTCTTAAATTTAACAAGTTTGATGTGTTCTCGCTTTTGTACTGCTATCAATATTCTAAGATTTTTTTGTTAATATAAGTGCAACAGATAACCCCGATACCAGATAAATAATATCTATTTCTAAAGAAAAGAAATGTTAGTCAAGAGAAACCAATGTATTGTTTACAATTAAAAACAAAAACCAAATGAAGAATTATATGAAATATTAGCAATTATGGATTAACTTGTTATTACAAGGGGGGCCGCACAATGAAATAAGGTAATAGAAATAATTTTTTTTTGGGAAACTCGAATAAATATAATACGAATTTCATGGTTGGGTGGGTAAGGAGCGCGCGGGTCGATCATCATCTCAGATCCTGCGAAATCCAGACAGTAATTAGATGTAGTAAGCAATCCCAATCTGTTTGCGCGAATTTACATATTTTCAAATGAGGCTGTGGTCTCTTATGGGAGTAGTACATTTAGAAGTTTAGCTTCCACCAATTAGTTTCAGAATGGACTCTATAATAATAAACATTATCTATACGGAGCCACCCCACAGCCCACACCCACCCCGACAGAGCTAGGGAATCAAAAGTTCCCGACATCCGCTGTGCATTTCATGTTCCTGGGAAGCCTGCTAGATCAGAAAAATCGTATTGCCAGAGGGCCGGAGAGGCCGCCGATATAAAGTTTGTTAGAGGGGGATATGCTGATATGGGGGACATGGACCATTCCCTTCTGATCTTGCTACATTACCACCATTTCCCCTGTGTCGCATTTAGAACATTGTTGTTTTAACTGACCACAATTACATCGTACGATTCACTTCTATGAAAGAGCGCAGAAGACAGAATGTATTGACAAGCAGTGCAGTCTTCATCTTGGCCAGTAGTCCAGGCTGCCAAATACTGTCAAAAGCCTGTTGGATATCAAGGAAAACTTTTTGGCGCTTTTTTTCGATTTAAGCTTGCGAATTCCGAGGCTTACCTCCTCCAGACGAATAGCTTAAATAGGTAGGCACATCTGCAGCGGTGTTGATAGTGTGTTCATCGTGCTTACCACCTCGTCTGGGGAGGCGTTATCCAGCGGTGTGAAGCGGTCCTCCAGGTGATCCGCAAAGGTGAGCTCTTGTTCATTCAGGGACCTTTACCATTCTCCTTGAGAATTGGGCAGTGGCATCATTCGCTGTGGTTGCCGCTTAATATTTTTTGTGAATTTCCTCAAGGAGTGTCGGCAGGCTTGAGAGTATTCCATATTTACCAGCATGTCCTCGAATCTGTCGTTACGGAGACGCTGTAAGGCTTCGCGCACAGAGTCTTGTAGGCGGCATGTAGAGTGCGAAAGTAGTATCCGTAACTGTCTCTTTTTGGCAAGGAGATCAGCTATCTCGACTGGGGGACGAGGGGGTCGGGCGGGCGGAACATCTGAATCGTGACCAGCTTCGTTAACTATTTTGGCTGCATGCTACACTTCTGCAGTGAATAAATCCACCACGTGGTCGAGATCCCCGGGTGTGTCGATGTCCATGTTTTAGGTGGAAAAATCTGTTAAGGCAATTTCTAAAGACAGCTATGTTAGAGTGCCTGGCGAATAGCGTTGCTAGTTGCGGGAAAGTTGTCGCTTGGGAGTCTTGATTTATGACCACTGCTTAGTAGTTTAGGAGCTGGGATGCCCATGTAAATCCCAAAGTCGATGCATGACGGGCGCGTGCCTGGTCTGCTTGGATAGCACGTGGGACTACCGGACTACTAGAATGTCAGAGTTAGTGACTTGGAGGCAACTAGCGATTTGTCGTCCTCTGGTGCAGGTTGGACTCGAGCCCCATAGTGGGCGTGTGGCATTCCAGTCCCCCGCAACGATGTATTTACGGCTGCTTATGCTGGTAAAAACGTCTTCAAATTCGCTGGAAATCCATGTATGGCCGGGGGAGCAGTATATGGCGCCGATGGTAATGTCGCCAACCTCAGTGCTGATATGAGCACATGTTAGTTGTATCTTGTTTGAGGCGAGGGGTGCCAATAGACTGTGACGCAGATTTTGCTTAACTAGTATTGCTGCACCTTTGTCGAGTGGTTGGTTTGCCGCGAAAATATTGCAGCCTTTTAATAAAATGGGATGTTTGCTCTTGCCTTTGGTTTCGCAGATGGGGATTATATCGATGTTTTTGTTAGTTATAAAGCTGCGTAGTTCTAGCAATTTACCATATAATCCTCTGGCATTCCACACAAGTATGCTAAGATTCATTACTGGGGGAACGCTATTAACAGAGCCAGGATTTGATTCTGCAGTTCTAGCAGTTTATTTTGTTGATCGAAGAAACGATCAAAGCTTCGGTTTATTGTGGCGCCCAGTGCTTCGATGGGCGTCTCATGGGCCGCCTACCCTTGCACTGAAAGACAGTGAAATGCGCATGTATTTGTTGTCGTTTGTGTTGTTGGGGCTGGCGTCGTGGGGACGGGGACAGTGTGCCTATGTTTGGAATTGTAATGCTTTTGCTGTTGTAGTTATTGACGATTTGAACTGGTCAGGAGTGCTTGACGGCGATTCGAGCTCTTTTCGTTGTTTCCTCGTCAGCAAGGAGATGCATGCAAGTTGCCGTACTGGAGTACTCTTTGTAGAACTCGCAACCTGAATATTTGGCCGGGTGGTTTCCGCCACAGTGGATGCATGTGCCAGTGCCGCTTTTGATTCTTTAGAATTCTGATGACTTATGGCCCTGGCTACAAGACACGCACACAATTTCTCGGTGGCAGTACCTGGCATTGTGTCCTGGCAGCGGTGGGACTGGACTATTTCACCGGATTTTCTGGCAGTTTCGACAGTTACTCTCTGCTGGCAAACGAGAGAACTTCTCAATATCTCCTCTTCACTGCAGAGTGGAGGCTTATAGGTTCATTTGTTCACCTGTCTTACTTGATTGGATATTGTAAAACTGGGTGGCTGTGTGCCCCAATTTTGCCAGGTGGGCTTCAATCTCCTTTTTGAGGGTGGAAGAGTGCAGGCCTCGAACAACCACTCTAAAGGGCTTATATTCCTTTAGTTGATAGAAGTGAAAATCTATTTTTAACTCGTTGAGTTGCCTTACGGTAGCTCGGAGGCTCTCAGCAGTTTTCACATAAATCCTTGTAGTTCCGCCCATAGAGTATTTAATCTCGATGTTGTGTAGGGAGGTCGCTTCTTCTAGTGCGCAGAACAGCTCTTATATGATTGTTACGTCACGTAACTCTTTAGGGAGCGGCTTTCCGATAGCTTTTGCAATGTTTCCTTGTGCTTCCAAAAGACGGGCGCGTGTGCCGAGATTTCGGGGCGGTTGGGGGTTTAATTCCAGGTGCTGGTGTCATTTTCAGATTCAGTCTCTTCCAAGTCCATTTGCTGGGCAAGGGAATAAATAGAGTTGTTTCTCAATGGGTTATTGTTTTTGACGTAATCGTTGCTGGTAGTGGAGCTGCGCTTCTTGCCAGAAGATGGTGATGACGGGAGCTTTGTATTAGATAAGCGCGATTGGCAGAGAAGCCTGGGGCCGGATTTCTATTACTTGTTGGGAGCGATGGTAAGTTTTCCTGGTTTATGACGTCTCCAATTGCACTGTTTTTATTCGTTTCCTTATTTGCACCCGCGTGAGCAAAATTTGGAGTTAAGGCAGTGGCCGATGGCGAGTGCCTGGTTAAGTTAGTCGTAGCCTGGGCACAAATGTCTGACTTTTGTTTTAGAAGGCATAATGACTGCGGCGTGGCAGCATCGCGGGCCCTCTTTTCAACCAAGTTGTCATTGAGCGAAGCTGCATTTGCAGTAGATCATCTAGTTGTGTTGCTACGTGCAGTTGTATTCTTAATAAACTTATTACCTTTAACAAACGCGGCGGTTGGGTATCTCTATTCGGCGCTTTACATTGCATTGTTTGTATGTGCGTGTTCTTGCTCACGAAAACCTTGTTGCTCGTTGTCCCTTACAAGAATTGTTTGTGTAAAACTTCTCTTGTTTTGAGCGTTTGCTTGCGATATTTTCGTCTGCCGTTGTTTGCCTGCTTTGCGCTCTCGCACCAATTTGAAATCTTTTGACCCCTGTAGTCAATATATCGTGCTGCAAAAAATCTTGCAATTTCAAGCAGGTTGGTAATTCTGCACCACCGCAATTTGTAAATTGAAGGTTGTGTGAGAATATGATGCATGCAAAATGTGCAGGTCCGACTGGGCGTGATAACGACAAAATATCCGCTACTCTTAAAATAGACTGCGGTGGACTTCGTTGGTCGTGCCCAGCTTGCATTGAAATTCAAATTAATTTCTTCAGAATGTATAATTTTATGAGAAGTCAATTTTTTAAACTTAATATTGTTGTTAAGCAGCTTTTGGGTGATTTTGACACGAGTATACAGCTGCTTAGCAATTTTAAATTTGAGAGTCACCCTAATCGCCAGTTAGAGCCTCAAGTTTTAACTGTACCCTTTTCATATTCCCCTAAACCTGTCTCTCTCTTCCTCCTGTAATGTGTACACCTCAACTCCTTGATACATACTATTTTAACTTTGTTGCTGTTCTGTTATCTCCGGTAATGTACTCGCAGTTCCTGGCCGCAGAGGTAGACCGGCGCGCATTCAAGCCCCTGCCTTTAACAGCAATCATGCTGTCCTTTCTTCACCCTCAGTTCCGACTTTACGTGTTGTTCCTCGGAGACAACTTGTGACTCTTTGGCAGCTTATATTGCGAGCAAATCCGCTGCTAAAGTTACAATAACAAAATTAAATTTCTGCACTCCTCGAGAAATATCATCATTTAAAATTAATGTACCTCACATCTTACTCTTGATGTAGCTCTGTCCGTTTGTAAATCCCAAAATTTACATTTGATAACGCCTATTGAGCCCCGCCGCTGCTTTCGTAAAGGAAACTTTAGCATGCCTAATACACATATTTAAGCAACCGATTGGTGTTTTCCATTCGACGCGGTTGATATAGACAATTATTGGACGTAGATGTACTAACGAGCAGTACATTCAAGTGGCCCAACGATACCAAGCACGGGCTTGTTAACCCGTGGACCCAGGCAAAATGCCACACACTTCCCGCCCAACCGACCGAGGGGCGCGCCGCATAACGTGCGGTGACGAAGATCGCGAACAAATGGACAGATGACAAAGGACTAAAGTTTTAAGGATAGGAATAGAAGTAGCTTTACTTAATTTTCGGAAAAGATTATTATAATTAGAGCATAAGATACGAAATGGATTATGAATAGAATAGTTACTATGACACATTTCGAGAGATAGCGGTAAAAAAATCCTCGTATTTCTACTCGGAACCGCAAAATTAATTTGGCTGACTAATGCGGAAGAATCAATTTCGCCATTAATTAGTTTGTGTAAGAAGATTAAACCAAGCATGGTTCGACGATTAGAAAGCGAGGGAAGATTTATTAGTAAAAGTCTAATATGGTAGGATTGTTTTTGTACAGATTCAATTCTATCCTGATGAACCTTGTATTGGGAACACCATATACAAGAACCATATTCAAGAATTGGACGAACAAGTGCAGTATATAGAGTTTTAGTAACATAGGGATCGTTAAATTCTTTCGACCAGCGCTTTATGAATCCCAGGACTCCAATAGCTTGATTTACAGCAGAAGAAATATGCTTGTTAAACTTAAGCTTGGGATCAAGAAGAATACCCAAATCGTTAACGGACTCAATACGCTCAAGGGGTTTACCATTAAGGAAATAATTATTAAAAAATGGCATTCGTCTATAGAAGGACATAAATTTACACTTACTGTAATTAAAATTTAATAAATTTACTTGACACCAGGTTTTGAAACTGTCAAGGTCGGATTGCAAATTTTGGCCAGCTAGAGAATTAGTAGACGACAGGCAAAGTTTAACGTCATCGGCGTACATCAGTACCCGAGAGTGGTTTATTACAGAAGGAAGGTCATTTATGAATAAGGTAACAACGGACCAAGGTGACTTCCTTGTGGTACTCCGAAAGTAACTTGAACAGGTTTAGAGACAAGACCTTTGAAGTAAACTTTTTAGGTTCTTAAGGATAAATAGTTAGATATCCAGATAATTAAGTTATTTGGAAATCCCAGAAGATGAAGCTTATGCAGTAAAAGCGAATGATTAATAGAGTCAAACGCTTTACTGAAATCAGTGTAAATGACTTCTGTTTGCATTTTATTTTGGAATCCTTTAATAACAAAAGACGTGAATTCCAATAAGTTAGTGGTCGTAGGTTTATGAAATAAACCCGTGCTGGTAGGGTGAAATTATAGATCGACAAAGATGTTGTAATTGAAAAGTTATCAACTTCTCAAAAATCTTGGGAATAGCGGACAACTTAGAAATACCTCTATAGCTTTGAATATTAGACTTGTTTCCTTTTTTAAGGAGAGGAATCATAAATGATTCTTTCCAAATATTAGGAAGTGAACTTAACTCCACGGACAAATAAAATAGTTTATACAAAGGCTTTGAGAGGCCTTCAGCACAGTATCTAAACACGCAGTAAAAATACGGGCTTGATAACCATTAGCTCTTTTAGTAGTGAACTTTCTGTGATCAAAGGACCAAAAATGCAGTTAGAAACATTTACATGATAAGGATATGGTAAAGCAGGAACATAATTCTGCGAACTATAAGTAGTTTGAAAAAATGTTGCGAATAAATCGGCAATAGCCTGATCTGAGTCAGCAGACGCTTCTTCAAAAAATAGAGTTGATGGTAATGTTGACGATTTACGCTTCACATGAACGAAGTTATAGAAACTTTTAGGATCCCGCTGGAACTGTATTCTACAACTTTTCAAGTAATCCTTATAACATTGGTTATTGAGGACAGAGAAATTAGATCGAGCAATCAGATATTGAGTGTAAGCCAAGAAAGAGTCAGTTTCCTTGAACTTCTTGTACATCCTTGACTTTCTATTCATCAAATTGTTTAATTCCCGTGTTAACCAAATAGGATTGTTAGACCTAACTGAATCACAAACCGGGACGCATAAATCGAATAGATGGTTTATAGTAGAATAGAAAATCTCGATTCCACTATTCATGTCACATGTCCCTACACATGTAAAGCCGAGACCAGTCAGTCTGGGATAAGAGCTGAGTTAGTTTGCTAAAGTCGGTTTTCCGAAATTGGCGAGCTCGCTCTGGAGGCTTACTACCAGGGTTTCGTACGCGGGCAGGTAAATCAATCAACACCTCTAAAGTGGGGTGATAGGGATCTTCCGGACATGATATAGGCTCAGTACGGGAAACAGACAAGAAAGATTGATCCAAAAAAAAAAACAAGATCAAGCATTTTATTAAGAGAATTTGGGATAGCATTGATTTGACATAATCACATCCCAAATAATTTATGGAGAAAATCATTTTGGGTCGTGGAACTCAAGACGCTAGAATCGGGACTAGAGAGCCACGTAGTTCCAGCAATATTGAAATCACCCAGAACTACAAGAAAATCACGATCGGAAAGCATAGCGGAGACAGAATGCAGAAAGGCAGACACCATTAATGCACAATTTGACGGCAACAAATTCTATATCTGTACAAAAGTTAGTTATTACTATCTCCGAGAATAAATCAGCATCAACAGCAATAAGCACACCACCACCACGACGAGAAGTGCGGTCTTTTCTATAGATAGAGAATTTGTTAGATAGTATTTCAGAATTTAGGATGTCAGGCCTTAACCATGTCTCAGAGAAGGCTATGACATGAAAATGAAAAGATAGTATACTAAGATAAAGATTACAAAGTTTGCTACAAAGACCTCTTACATTCTGGTTGCCAAGTGAGAGGGAGGATGTTAGTTTTTTTTCGCAGTGTATTCTTTAATGATTAAGTGGTCTGGCCAGAACTCTTTACAGCAAATTTTGCTGAAATGTTCGGCCGGAACACTTAATTTAAAAGAAGAAATTTCCCGAATATATGAAAATTGGAATTTTTCCACAGTAATATTGGCTTTTAGTTTAGCCAGAATAAAGGCCTTGACATCATCAGATGTAGTATCAGGGGCAAGCCTAGAAACAAATATTTGTTTTTTCTGTGGAACACCTACAAGGGTCACATTTGGAACCTTAGCTATAGCTTCTAATGGAGCAATAGCCTTGGATAATTGACCATTTGATTCGGTTGGTTTACTAGCACCAGAAAGTTGATCGGTGTCAACAGGGCTAATAACTACCGAATCAGAAAATGGTTCGGGATCAGAAGGAGCAACATCCATGGGAACTATGTTGGTTTGGTCACTTCTGTCTTTGATGTTTGGAGAGGGGGATGAAAAATTAATTAATTGTAAATTAGCGGATGTAGTGGGCAGTTCTGCAGGGGCAGAAAGTTCATTTGGGCCAATCGACAGCCTAAAATTGGCTTTTTTACGCCTTGGAGATTAGCAGACAAACATTATATATATATACAGAAATAAAACAAAAATATTCTGCTCAGAGAGAAAACGAAAAAAAAATGAATGAAAAAATAGGCACACTAGGGTTAAAATTAGATTGATGCTGATTTGTCCTTACAACAACAATACAAACATTAAACAGCGCGGGCACGACGACTGAAATAAGCAACGAGATTAACCAAAGCAAAAATAATGAAAAAGAAAAAAAACAAAACAAAAACAGCCGACCAACACCAACAAGAATATTAGCGCGGAGAGAGTTTTGAAGAGAGTTTTAGAGCGCGGAATGTCAGCAAGAGCGAAAAATGCAAAAACAAAACAATACAATGCATAAGACAATCAGTTTACTTGCGCTGCAGTTTGTTGTTGTATTTGAAACTCAAATGACAATTAATTTAAAAGAATATAAATCAACAAAACAATGTGTTTCACACAACCGAAAATGAATCACACTGTTGTAATAAAATTTTTAGGCCAATAAAAATCGAAATTTAGATTGAGTTAAATTAGTGAAAATTAGACAAATCGAGGCGCAAGAAAAAAACACGACCGTTGCGAATGCGAGAACGAACGATAAACATACACTTTGAACAGTTAAGCTGCAACTGGTTGGCCGACCACTATAGTAGCTTGGAGCTCAGATCGTCTTGTACAGTGTGAGTGTGATCTTGGGAATATATGTAAGAATAAGTCACTTTCACATCATCCGCGTATATAAGTATGCGATGCTCGCATGTGAAATTATAGAAGGGAGGTCATTTAATTTTTAATTTTTTTAAGTTTCTTCTCGTTAAATAAAAAACGTAAGATACAATATATATTTCACTTGATAGATTCTTTACATTCTCTTACCATTAAGGATGGACGGAGTACATGATTTTTGCAATGGGTTAGCTGCACGGTACATGGCTATATAGTTCGTATATAATATACAAAAAGCAATATCGTAAATTGTTTTTGTCAAAAATACAAATACGTATAAAACTTAACTCTATTTAGATTCATTTGTTGCATTATTTAAAACGTAAATGTGTTGGACGCTTTCTACGCTATCATTATCAGCATCTTTTAAAAAAATAAACATTCCGATTAAATATATGCGTGTAGATAAGAAATTCCATATTGATATACAAGTTATCTAATTCTCTCCTCCAGTGACTCGCCAGTTCCAGGTTGCTGGGGTGAACGTCGTGATCGGGAGTTTGTGATTATTATGATGGGAAGCTTTTTATCTTCCAATATTCTGGCCTTGTGGCATAGGCAATGATAAGAAGTGATAATATGTTTTCGGCAAATGGCCGGAGCAGTATATTTACAAGACCTCGCTTCTGCGAATCAATTATCTAACTAAAAACTTAAAGAACTAAGAATTGCAGTTAAAGCTAAGCGTGGCCAGTGAAAAAGTACTCGCATGCTGCTCCTCCTACAAATTCGTCAATGCAGACTCAGCAAAATATCTCACAAGCGCAAGCGGTCAGCATTGCGCCATACGATCCGTTACTTGCGCGAGGGTCGCTCCATAAAATCATCGTGCGAGCGTGCGAGGGTAGTTCTATGTTTACTAGCGATTGACGCTTGTTACCTTACATACTATACCAAAAGCTAAAAAAGAAAGATATGTATATTCGCTATCGATTTCTAAAATCTAATAAAGGCAATTTGTGATTTTAAAAAAGACACTTTCGTTATTTCATATGTCGTTTAAAACGGCGCTTGTAGCGCCCAAGCTGGAGTTAAGGCAAGGACTCTATTCGGGATTCAATTCGGTTAGCTTATAATATAACTGAATGCTAAGACACAAAATTGCTATATATGTTATGGTTTGTGCACATCAAATTTGATTCTTAATGGGGGTTATAATCCATTTGTATGATGTTCATTTGGGTGATGTTTTTTTTTTTTTTTTGTACATGTTTCGAGAGATTACGCTTAAACGTCCATTAATAAAAATAATAAAACTCTTGTAATTGAATGCAAAAAATAAACAAATGCCGCCACTGGCATTATTGGACGGAATGCAATTTTCGGTAAAAACAAAAATAAATAAAATAATTAGAAAATAAAATCAACTATAAAACTCAACACAATCGAAATCAAAGCTAATGAATGAGCTAACATGCTTTTTTGTGTTTGTTTGATTATTTTTTGTGGGGTTTTGGACTGCTAGACATTTGCCTCTTCTAGGTGAGCAGATGGAGCGTGTTGAGCACTAGATGCGTATGACTGCGCAGCAGATAAATAAACCCGTTGAAGAATAGCAGCGATACGGACATGGAGGGTCGCCAGCCCATATTGTAGATGGAACAGTAAGGGCACTGCGAACTGCCGCATACCTCGCATATATTCAGCAGTTTGGTGAGCAGCGCATCGAAAATTGATTCGTTGGAACGCTCAGACGCATTATAGTCATAGATGCGCACGGGCAGATAGCGCGACATATTGGCCACTGGACACCAGCGCTCTATAGTAAAGTTAACGCATATATCCTCCTGATACAGAAAATCAAAGTAGAAGACAATTGCGGTTCAGATACCGCGCACGTTGCAAATTGCGCACACGATTGCTCAGCACATAGCTATCTAGTTTTTGCAGCTGTATCCAGTAGCCCGTGGGTATGGCCACATCTAGCACAGCCATGCCGGATGCGCTGGCCTCAACGGCCGTATTATCGACCTGATTGAGTCCAAATCAGGTTTAAAGTGGACTTGCGAGTCTTGCAAGGATGTTGAAAGAGACATGATGGGTTTCATGAGGCAGACAAAGAGGTGCTTTGGAGATACCTTCGGCCGGTTTAAAAAACTATCCGACGGTTTCTCCGCTCTGGATAATGAGTTCAAAGCTATGAATATTTGAACTAATCTCCAAGGCGTAAAAAAGCCAATTTTAGGCTGTCGATTGGCCCAAACTTTCTGCCCCTGCAGAACTGCCCACTACTTCCGCTCCTAGTTTACAATTAATTTATTTTTCATCCCCCTCTCCACACATCAAAGACAGAAGTGACCAAACCAACATAGTTCCGATGGATGTTGCTCCTTCTAAACCCGAACCATTTTCTGATTCGGTAGTTATTAGCCCTGTTGGGACTGATCAACTTTCTGGTGCTAGTAAACCAACCGAATCAAATGGTCAATTATCCAAGGCTATTGCTCCATTAGAAGCTATAGCGGAGGTTCCAAATGTGACCCTTGTAGGTGTTCCACAAAAAAAACAAATATTTGTTTTTAGGCTTGCCCCTGATACTACATCTGATGATGTCAAGGCCTTTATTCTGGCTAAACTAAAAGCCAATATTACTGTGGAAAAATTCCAATTTTCATATATTCGGGAAATTTCTTCCTTTAAATTAAGTGTTCCGGCCGAACATTTCAGCAAAATTTGCTGTAAAGAGTTCTGGCCAGACCACTTAATCATTAAAGAATACACTGCGAAAAAGAAAAATTGCACTTCCGCCTCCTGCTGTCAATCTAAGCCCACCTCTTGCAGTCTCTGTTAGTACAAAAAACTAACATCCTCCCTCTCACTTGGCAACCAGAATGTAAGAGGTCTTTGTAGCAAACTTTGTAATCTTTATCTTAGTATACTATCTTTTCATTTTCATGTCATAGCCTTCTCTGAGACATGGTTAAGGCCTGACATCCTAAATTCTGAAATACTATCTAACAAATTCTCTATCTATAGAAAAGACCGCACTTCTCGTCGTGGTGGTGGTGTGCTTATTGCTGTTGATGCTGATTTATTCTCGGAGATAGTAATAACTAACTTTTGTACAGATATAGAATTTGTTGCCGTCAAATTGTGCATTAATGGTGTCTGCCTTTTTATTACTTGTTCCTATATTCCTCCTTCCTCAGATAATTCTGTCTATTCGATGCACTTTTCTGCTATACATTCTGTCTCCGCTATGCTTTCCGATCGTGATTTTCTTGTAGTTCTGGGTGATTTCAATATTGCTGGAACTACGTGGCTCTCTAATCCCGATTCTAGCGTCTTGAGTTCCACGACCCAAAATGATTTTCTCCATAAATTATTTGGGATGTGATTATGTCAAATCAATGCTATCCCAAATTCTCTTAATAAAATGCTTGATCTTGTTTTTTTTTTCTGGATCAATCTTTCTTGTCTGTTTCCCGTACTGAGCCTATATCATGTCCGGAAGATCCCTATCACCCCACTTTAGAGGTGTTGATTGATTAACCTGCCCGGGTACTAAACCCTGGTAGTAAGCGTCCAGAGCGAGCTCGCCAATTTCGGAAAACCGACTTTAGCAAACTAACTCAGCTCTTATCCCAGACTGACTGGTCTCGGCTTTACATGTGTAGGGACATGTGACATGAATAGTGCAATCGAGATTTTCTATTCTACTATAAACCATCTATTCGATTTATGCGTCCCGGTTTGTGATTCAGTTAGGTCTAACAATCCTATTTGGTTAACACGGGAATTAAACAATTTGAAGAATAGAAAGTCAAGGATGTACAAGAAGTTCAAGGAAACTGGCTCTTTCTTGGCTTACACTCAATATCTGATTGCTCGATCTAATTTCTCTGTCCTCAATAACCAATGTTATAAGGATTACTTGAAAAGTTGTAGAATACAGTTCCAGCGGGATCCTAAAAGTTTCTATAACTTCGTTCATGTGAAGCGTAAATCGTCAACATTACCATCAACTCTATTTTTTGAAGAAGCGTCTGCTGACTCAGATCAGGCTATTGCCGATTTATTTGCAACATTTTTTCAAACTACTTATAGTTCGCAGAATTATGTTGCTGCTATGCCATATCCTTATCATGTAAATGTTTCTAACTGCATTTTTGGGCCTTTGATCACAGAAAGTTCACTACTAAAAGAGCTAATGGTTATCAAGCCCGTATTTTTACTGCGTGGTTAGATACTGTGCTGAAGGCCTCTCAAAGCCTTTGTATAAACTATATTATTTGTCCGTGGAGTTAAGTTCATTTCCTAATATTTGAAAAAAATCATTTATTATTCCTCTCCTTAAAAAAGGAAACAAGTCTAATGTTCAAAACTATAGAGGTATTTCTAAGTTGTCCGCTATTCCAAAGATTTTTGAGAAGTTGATAACTTTTCAATTACAACATATTTGTAGATCTATAATTTCACCCTACCAGCACGGGTTTATGAAATATAGATCTACTACCACTAACTTATTGGAATTCACGTCTTTTGTTATTAAAGGATTCCAAAATAAAATGCAAACAGATGTCATTTACACTGATTTCAGTAAAGCGTTTGACTCTGTTACTCATTCGCTTTTACTGAATAAGCTTTATCTTCTGGGATTTCCAAATAACTTAATTATCTGGATATCTAACTATTTATCCTTCAGAACCCAAGAAGTTTAATCAAAGGTCTTGTCTCTAAACCTGTTCAAGTTACTTCCGGAGTACCACAAGGAAGTCACCTTGGTCCGTTGTTATTCACCTTATTCGTAAATGACCTTCCTTCTGTAATAAACCACTCTCGGGTACTGATGTACGCCGATGACGTTAAACTTTGCCTGTCGTCTACTAATTCTCTTGCTGGCCAAAGTTTGCAATCCGACCTTGACAGTTTCAAAACCTGGTGTCAAGTAAATTTATTGAATCTTAATTACAGACGAATGCCATTTTTCAATAATTATTTCCTTAATGGTAAACCCCTTGAGCGTATTGAGTCCGTTAACGATTTGGGTATTCTTCTTGATCCCAAGCTTAAGTTCAACAAGCATATTTCTTCTGCTGCAAATCCAGCTTTTGGAGTCCTGGGATTTATAAAGCGCTGGTCGAAAGAATTTGACGATCCCTATGTTACTAAAACTCTATATACTTCACTTGTTCGTCCAATTCTTGAATATAGTTCTTCTATATGGTGTCCCCAATACAAGGTTCATCAGGATAGAATTGAATCTGTACAAAAACAATTTCTGCTTTTTGCCCTCCGGGGTCTTAACTGGAATACTAATTATCGCATGCCTTCCTACCATAGTAGACTTTTACTAATAAATCTTCCCTCGCTGTCTAATCGTAGAACCTTGCTTGGTGTAATCTTCTTACACAAACTAATTAATGGCGAAATTGAATCTTCCGCATTAATCAGCCAAATTAGTTTTGCGGTTCCGAGTAGAAATACGATGAATTTTCTACCGCTATCTCTTGAAATGTGTCATAGTAACTATTCTATTCATAATCCAATTCGTATCTTATGCTCTATTTATAATAATCTTTTCCGAATAATAAGTAAAGCTACTTCTATTCCTATCCTTAAAACTTTAGTTCTTTGTCATCTGTCAATTTGTTCGCGATCTTCGTCACCGCACGTTATGCGGCGCGCCCCTCGGTCGGTTGGGCGGGAAGTGGGTGGCATTTTGCCTGGGTCCGCTCGTTAACAAGCCCGTGCTTGGTATCGTTGGGCCACTTGAATGTACTGCTCGTTAGTACATCTACGTCCAAATATTATATAATATATTTATGTCTTTTACTCGTTGTACGCCACATTTAGTTCGTTATGCTATTGATAATTTTCCCTTCACTACGAAACTGCATTACATATCTCTTGTACGTCCAATCCTGGAATACTGCTCAAGTATCTGTTGTCTGCCTTACGTGCATACGTGGATTAAACCAATCTGTGTCTGCCATCATACTCCAGCAGGCATTTACTTCTTAACTTGCAACAATGGCGACATAGATTCCGCCTTTCTTTTAGGTCGCCTGAACTTCTCGGTTCCGTTTAGACCTACCAGAAACTATCCCCCCATATTTTTTCCTACATGCACGACAGACTACGCTTTGCATAATTCTTTTCGTATCTTATGCCTACGCTATAATAGCGCAGTCCAGCAATATTGAAATCATCCAGAACTAGAAGAAAATCATGTTCGGAAAGCATAGCGGAGACAGAATGTATAGCAGTATATAATAGATAGAAATATCTGCAGAAGGAGGAATATAAGAACAAGTAATAAAAAGGCACACACCGATAATGCACAATTTGACAGACACAAATTCCATATCAGTACTAAAGTTACTTATTATTGTCTCCGAAAATAAATCAGCACCAAAAGCAATAAGCACACCACCACCACGACGGTAAGTGCGATCTTTTTTATAGATATAGATTTTGTTAGATATAATTTTAGAATTTAGGATGTCAGGTCTAACCATGTTTCAGAAAAGGCAATAACATGAAAAGGAAAGGATTGTCTACTAAGATAAAGATTATTAAGTTTTCTACAAACACCTCTTACATTCTGATAGCCAATAGAAAAATTGAAGTGCAATCGGCCACCGATTTTTCATATTTTGCTGAAATGTTCTGCGCTAACATTAAATTTAAATAAATAAATTTCCCCATAGTATGAAAGTTGAATCCACAGGTATATTGGCTTTCAGTTTGGCCTGAACAAAGGCCTTGACATCATCAGATGTAGTGTCAAGGGCAAAAATTTTTTTTTCGTGGATTATGATTACATTTGGAACCTCAGCAATATCTTCCAATGGACCAATAGCCTTGGTTATTTGACCATTAGATTATTAGGACTAGAATGCTGATCAGTGTCAACAGACACTTTCAGAATTAGAAAAAGGTTCGGGGTCAGATGGAGCAACATCCATGGGTACGATGTTGAATTCGTCAATTCTAAATTTTTTGTGGGGAGAAGGGGAAGAAAAATGTATTAGTTTTAAATTAGGAGCGGATGTTGTGGGCAGTTGTGATGGGACAGAAAGTTC
The DNA here is from genome assembly GCA_035047465.1 of Drosophila sordidula. Taxonomy (NCBI): domain Eukaryota; kingdom Metazoa; phylum Arthropoda; class Insecta; order Diptera; family Drosophilidae; genus Drosophila; species Drosophila sordidula. The sequence goes on along the minus strand of JAWNPQ010000023.1, from coordinate 29,114 downwards.
GTTGAGGCCAATATACAGCCTGGCCTTTTAGCGCCTTAAAGATTCATTCAAAAGCTTCATCACTTAGAATTCACTGTCCAAAGCGGAGAAACCGTTGGAAAGTTTTCTGAACCGGCCGAAAATATCTCCAAAGGCTTAGTCTACTGATGCGACCGTAGTGGCCAATGCATGCGAAAAAGCCAGCAGCAAACAAAACCCATCTTGATATTTGGACGCACCAGACATTTTTGTTTATAGCAGACACACATTTCTTTAACAATTTTTAATTGTGGAATAAACAAGATTTTTTTTATTTTTTAAAGTCGTTATTGGATTTAAACTTGAACAAGTTATTAACATTAAAGGCTTTTAACAGAGTTTGTATCTTTTCTGGGTGTTCTCCAAGTCGAGGGTTAGTGGTGTCGTCATTAAGTGGATGCTAGTTTAACTATGCGGCGGGAAATATTTGACCGAAGTGTCTTCATTTCAGCCTTTTGATAGGGATGGAGTTGACCTGACTTATGGCGCAGCAATGACCAAATTTTTTTAACCTATTGTTATTGTTAATCCAACAAGGATTATTTGAGTATGATCATCCAACAATCCAACAAGGATGATTTCTGATATTTTTGAATCTCAGCACATAAACTGGATTCGGTTAAATCGTCGTAACTAGCATTTTGCAGAGTAAACCGCGGAGAGAGTTCCAATTGAGTTCTAAATGAATAACCACGGGTGGGGTTCAGATTGAGACTGATTTTTATTCGAGAATGCTAGTATATATATACCCTAGTCTATGTACACTTCAATGTCTTTACGTAAGAGTATAGAATATAGACATTCTTGTCTGGCGTACAAGTAGTTGATTTGTTTATATGCAAAGATGTTTACAATATTAGATCTCTGTAAAGCAAAGAGAGACATACATATGGTCTTGGTTATTACATGTGACAGTTATGTAAATTAGTGCATTTTTGTCTGCAACCTTGGGTTAGCCAGTTGCAATGAAAAATGCATGCAAAAAATGAGTTAACTAAATGCAGATTTTAACGGAAGATACGTCGGGCTTTTATTAATTCCAAACTTAGACTAAAGAAATTTTATTCTTTATGAATATGAGCAATGCCACCAAAGTCGCCGTCGCTGTCGCAGAGCTACTGCCGCTGCCCTCGCAACAGTGCAGCGCTAGCCCAATATGTCAGTTATAGGGGTCCCTGTGATTTCGTCGGTGAGAATATTTACAAGATCTGAATTTTTTGTTTGGTTTATTACATTTATTTTTCCAAAGTTAAAGTAAGCATAAGCTTCCCTGTTTCTGTTATCATCATTCTATTGCGTGTGCTTAAGCTTCGGTATCTGCTTATCTTTTAAGGACTTGATAATTCTGTTAACAGTGTCGGTTAATTGATTAATTTTTTCCTGCATCTTAGAATTTATAGAAATTTGCCTATTGCATGCAATGACCAGCTGCATCTGTTCAGTTCTGTTTTCCTAAGGTCGTCTGCGTCCAGGGTGCCCGCTACAACATTAAGGACTGTTCCCAAGAAGTCAAGGCTCCTTACCTTGCGATGGTGCACATCTAGCGGACAGCATATCCAGTACATGTCCAGTGTCAATTTCCAGCAATTTCCTGAAATGCGATTGTAGAAATATTCCCGTTAATTTTATAGTCTCCTAAGTCATTGTCCTATAGCCCGTGAGGTTGGTAGTGTAACGTAAGTATCCGTAACTGTCCCAAAGTAGACATAATTAAAAGTATGATGAACGTAATCCTAAAATGTTAAAACTACTGTTATTAACAAGTAATAACGTTGCAGTCGGACGTAACCGACTGCGTAATACTCGTCAGAGTACACGGAAGTTTTTCGGCTTGATCTTAAGAGAAGGTCACTCAAACACTGTCTGCCAAATTTTGTTACTCCAGTTTAGAAATTGTGGAAGATATAGCTTTACGCGATTTGCGGGGCGCTTTTACTACGCTTAAGCCGTAATTATTCAATAGCAGAGACCTGATAGTCTCTGACTTGAATGCGAGCTCATTGTCGCAATATATCTGCTTTGCCGACGGGAAAATATTCATTAAAACCAGCAGAGGCGGTTTCGTTTCTTCTATCGTTCGAGTCGCGATAGGCTGGACCACCGCAAACTTCGAGAACTTGTCAACGCAAGGAAGGAAGAATTTTTTATCCGTGGAGAAAATGTCAATGTGCAACATTTCTTCGGATTGTGAGGGGAATGGCGTCTGGACGAGTTTCGATGACGGTGGCCCTATCGAAGAAGTTTATCAAATGACGGGTTTTTTCCCAAAAAGTTATGAAGTTCCTTTTTAGAGGAAAGCGTGATTCCTCTAATACGATGTGATTCCTCTAATACGATGTGATTCCGAAAGTGGTTCAAAGGCTTCTCTGTCGAATCGATGGAATAGGTCAAGGGTCTTCACTGTGAATCGTAGCCGCGTCCGATTATGACTCCTCGCAACTGCCCTGCAGGGTGTTTACGTTCTGATGCGACAGCGCGTCAGCCACGTGACTTTCCTAAAAAGGATCTTATTTCAGCGTATACCCGAATGGCTTTTACCTTCTCTGGATCTGACTTTGCACCATGTTTAGTTTCTATAAAGCTGAGATACTGGACAGTTTCTTTAAAAAACTGTAACTTCTCGTACACCACGTGCATGTTTCACATGCTTGACATGTTCCGGCTCATTTTCCGAAAACACGATGACGTCATCTACATAAACGTCGCAAGACTTTTCAATCTGCTCCCGAAGGACGTCATCTATGGTTCTCTCAAAAATGCTCGCTGCATTCTTCAAACCAAAGGTAAGTCGGCAAAACTCGAACTTCCACCGTTGATCGAAAAGGCCGTCTTCTCACGATCTTGCTCTGCCAGAGTAATCTGGTGGTAACCTGATTTCAGGTCGAGCGTCGTGAAGTATTTGGCATTACCCAGATTAGCCAGTATCATTGTGGTATTGGTATTGTGGTAATTGGCATTGGGTATTTGTCAGCAACCGTCTTGATGTTAAGCTTCCTAAAGCTTCTATTACTTGACGTTTATTTCTATTGCCTAACTCGTCAGTGCCTTTCTTATCCACCACCCACAGCGGATTATCGTATGGAGAGTTCGACTTTCTGATTATGCCTTTCTTTAGAAGTTCGTTGACTTTTGAAACAACAAAATCCTCTACACCCCTGGGATAGGGGTATAGCTTTGAGTAGACCGTTTTCGTCAGTCGTACGGATCGTGGCTACAACAGCCGTGTTATAAGGCAGCGGCTCGTTAGAGTCGGCAAAAGCCTTGCTGTTTCGGTGAAGCACTCGCAGAAACTTTGCCTTCACTACAATTTTTTAAGGCGGGGGCGCTGGGGGGCGTTATAGTGGGCGTGGCCGGGAAATCAAGGAGGAGATCACCACCAATCTACATGCCAAATTTGATTTGAGGTGTATCGACATGTTATCGATTGGCCAGCCTCCCAGTGGGCGTGGCACAGAAATCTTAACACTTTGTCTGAAGCAGATAACTACAAGTATATATTCCAGGTTTCAAGTCTCTATCTTCAATAGCGCCGAAAAATATTGCGTTCATACGGACAGACGGTCAGACGAACAGACGGACGGACAGCATGACGGATATTGCACAAAACCAATATACAAGTTTCACTTCGTGAGTATAAAAATCAGTCTCCGATTGCACTTCTGCCTCCTGCTGTTACTCTAAACCCACCTCTTGCAGTCTCTGTTAGTACAAAAAACTAACACCCTCTTGGCTACCAGAATGTAAGAGGTCATTGTAGCAAACTTTGTAATCTTTATCTTAGTAGCCTATCCTTTCATTTTCATGTCATAGCCTTCTCTGAAACTTGGTTAAAGCCTGACATCCTAAATTCTGAAATACTATCCAACAAATTCTCTATCTATAGAAAAGACCGCACTTCTCGTCGTGGTGGTGGTGTGCTTATTGCTGTTGATGCTTATTTATTTTCGGACAAAGTAATAACAAACATTAGTATTGATATAGAATTTGTTGCCGTCAAATTGTGCATTAACGGTGTCTGCTTTTTTGTTACTTGTTCTTATATACCTCCTTCTTCAGATAATTCTGTCTATTCGATGCACTTTTCTGTCTCCGCTATGCTTTCCGATCGATAACTCAGCTCTTATCCCAGACTGACTGGTCTCGGCTTTATATGTGTAGGGACATATGACATGAACAGTGCAATCGAGGTTTTCTATTCTACTATAAACCATCTATTCGATTTATGCGTCCCGGTTTGTGATTCAGTAAGGTCTAACAATCCTATTTGGTTAACACGGGAATTAAACAATTTGAAGAATAGAAAGTCAAGGATGTACAAGAAGTTCAAGGAAACTGGCTCTTTCGTGGCTTACACTCAATATCTTGCTCGATCTAATTTCTCTGTCCTCAATAACCAATGTTATAAGGATTACTTGAAAAGTTGTAGGATACAGTTCCAGCGGGATCCTAAAAGGTTCTATAACTTGGTTAATGCGAAGCGTAAATTATTAACATTACCATTAACACTATTTTTTGAAGAAACGTCTGCTGACTCAGAGCAGGCTATTGCCGATTTATTCGCAACATTTTTTCAACATTTCAACATTGCAACATTTTGGTTATCAAGCCCGTATTTTTACCGGGACCTGATGGAGTACCAGGCTGCATGCTTAGGTACTATCCTGATAGTCTCTTAAAGCCTTTGTATAAACTGTTTAATTTGTCCGTGGAGTTAAATTCTTTTCCTAATATTTGGAAAGAATCATTTATTATTCCTCTCCTTAAAAAACGAAACATATCTAATGTTCAGAACTATAGAGGTATTTCTAAGTTGTCTGCTATTTCTAAGATTTTTCACCCTGCCAGCACGGGTTGAAGAAATGGAGATCTGTTACCACTAACTTATTGGAATTCACGTCTTTTGTAACTAAAGGATTCCAAAATAAAATGCAAACAGATGTCATTAATACTTATTTCAGTAAAGCGTTTGACTCATTCGCTTTTACTGCATAAGCTTCATCTTCTGGGATTTCCAAATAACTTAATTATGTGGATATCTAACTATTTATCTTTAAGAACCTAAAAAGTTTACTTCAAAGGTCTTGTCTCTGAACCTGTTCAAGTTACACTCGGAGTACCACAAGGAAGTCACCTTGGTCCGTTGTTATTCACCTTATTCATAAATGACCTTCCTTCTGTAATAAACCACTCTCGGGTACTGATGTACGCCGATGACGTTAAACTTTGCCTGTCGTCTACTAATTCTCTAGCTGGCCAAAGTTTGCAATCCGACCTTGACAGTTTCAAAACCTGGTGTCAAGTAAATTTATTAAATCTTAATTACAGTAAGTGCAAATTTATGTCCTTCTATAGACGAATGCCATTTTTCAATAATTATTTCCTTAATGGTAAGCCCCTTGAGCGTATTGAGTCCGTTAACGATTTGGGTATTCTTCTTAATCCCAAGCTTAAGTTTAACAAGCATATTTCTTATGCTGCAAATCGAGCTATTGGAGTCCTGGGATTCATAAAGCGCTGGTCGAAAGAAATTGACGATCCCTATGTTACTAAAACTCTATATACTTCACTTGTTCGTCCAATTCTTGAATATGGTTCTTGTATATGGTGTCCCCAATACAAGGTTCATCAGGATAGAATTGAATCTGTACAAAAAGAATTTCTGCTTTTTGCCCTCCGGGGTCTTAACTGGAATACTAATTATCGCATGCCTTCCTACCATAGTAGACTTTTAATAATAAATCTTCCCTCGCTTTCTAATCGTAGAACCATGCTAGGTTTAATCTTTTTACACAAACTAATTAATGGCAAAATTGATTCTTCCGCATTAATCAGCCAAATTAGTTTTGCGGTTCCGAGTAGAAATACGAGGATTTTTTTACCGCTATCTCTTGAAATGTGTCATAGTAACTATTCTATTCATAATCCATTTCGTATCTTATGCTCTAATTATAATAATCTTTTCCGAATAATAAGTAAAGCTACTTCTATTCCTATCCTTAAAACTTTAGTCCTTTGTCATCTGTCCATTTGTTCGCGATCTTCGTCACCGCACGTTATTTGGCGCGCCCCTCGATCGGTTGGGCGGGAGGCGGTTGGCATTTTGCCTGGGTCCGCGCGTTAACAAGCCCGTGCTTGGTATCGTTGGGCCACTTGAATGTACTGCTCGTTAGTACATCTACGTCCAATAATAATAATAATAATAAAATAATCAACCGTCGTGTTATATATTCAACGTGGCTCCTTGGTCTATATGCTCTCTATAACCCTCCCTTCCATGGCAATTAGTGAGCGAAGATAGAAATTGTGCCAATAGATATGTTTATACTCGATATTTTTTCACCATGCCAAATTTTTATTACGATATGCCAAATTTTTATTACAACTTCATACTATCAAATTTACGAGGAAAAGAGATACCTTATTTGTTATTTGATTTGACTGAAAACTAAACTCGAAATTAATATTAACGGGACCCATTCTCTTTAAATAAAATTAAGATAGTGCAATTAATATTGTTACACATGTTATTACTCACACCATTACTCCATCGCTGAGCTCGTTGGTACCAAGGAACGCCGGTGATGTGCTGTATGTCTCGAAAAGAAAAGCTTATAAAGTAGATATAAGTACAAACCAAACATATGAATGCGTTGCTCGGTTGGCAACTGATTAAGTTACGTTACAAATGACAATTGCAGAGGCCTCTCTTTACTACGACAAATTAATACACAATGAAGAGAGTTTCACACTGCTGGCAATGATGCGTTGCAGTTATGTATGTATGTCGTCAAGGCTGCTTTTACTGTTCCGTTGAATAGCTATACTCATCATACTTAATTATCGTTCTTTGTCCCTTAGAAAAATTCCGGGAATTGGGTGTAAGGAAGTTACCGACGGCCGCTTAAGAGTAATTTGAAAAGCAAAGCGCGTTGTGCGAGCCGACAGGGACTTGAGTGAAGCTAGATTCCGCGTAAACACACAATATTGATGCACTAATTTACATTTAGATATTCCTAAACGTTACCTTGATCTTCAGATTGAAAAACTTATATGGTATTACAAATATAGGCGTTATACGCGTGCTAAGATGAACAGCTAACACGAAATTCTTATTTAAAGTTTTGCCACGTCTCAGTTTTGGGGTAATCAATTATTCCCAATGCTTGATGAAACACAAAAGATCGACACGCCAAATTTTCTGTATCTCCTTACCCACTCTGGCAGAGTAGCTAACAGTCAAACGGTATCCTTCCCGTTGCTGAATCGTATTACGCGAAGACGAAAAATAGGCCAAAGAGCGAACGAAAGAATAGGTAGCAATAAAACAGCTGTTGACAGGACTGTGACCTAGTAGGAAATTAACCACTGTTTTCTAACGAATACAAATCGAATATGTCTCATAGCAAGTAAAACGATGTTAGGATTAATATACTGGCCACTACAACCACAGGTAATGCCATTAAGTACAACGAAGTGGTCATTAGCTGAACGAAAAATAAAAGAACAGGTTGCTATATGGTCTGAATATCTTTCAAATGGTAACCACCAGTTGTTTTACGATTCTCATTAGCCAACTCATTGTAAATATAACTTATTTTGCGAATGAGTTTAGCATTATATGCAATGCAAGGTTAAGTTTGTGACTGAATCGTTTGCTAGCGTTACTCTGTGAGAATTTAATTACGTTATGTACATGCATTGGTTTGATGTGCGTTCACCACATAAGCCTATTAGCCTGAGAAGATTGTAATCTTTGCCGTTTGATATCATGTTTTAACCGAAAGTTAAAAAGTATGGAGAATATTTAGTGCCATACGAACTTGCGTCACACAGGAAAATAAATCTTTTGTCAAAGTTCGGAATAATCAATATAGGAGCGGATGTCAAATTACCTTTTAATTCAATAAAAGCGTTAGTCGCTTCATCAGTCCATTCAAATGAAGATTTACGTTTTTTTAACAGCTCAATCAAAGGAAAGATCAATGCGGCATAATTTTCTACGAAACGTCGATACCAGCCGGCTAACCCGAAAAACCTTCTTAACTGTTTCACTGATACTGGAACCGGGAACTCCTTAATAGCCTGTATTTTATGAGGATCTGTTTTGATCTGGCCCTCGCGTATGATAAATCATAGGTATTTTATTTCACTCATACAAAATTTTGATTTGCGCACAATAATAGGGTGTGAATTAAAATCATCTGATAAAACTAAAAGATCGTCCAAGTATACGAAAACTCTTTTGCGAAGATGTGGTGGTATCACTAGATCCATTAATATACAACTCGTTTGAGGAGCATTCGTTAGGCCAAAATGCATAACTTTATATTGGTAAAGTGGTCTGTTAGGGATGTTAAAAGCAGTAAATTGGCGTGATTCACCTAAATATCGAGGAGGTAAGCGACTCAATATACCATCAATATGGAGTAGCGGGTACGCGTCCTTACGAGTGTGCTTGTTTATCTCGAGTGAGTCCAAATATAAAAGTAATTTGCCTTCTCGTTCTACCAACACGCGATTGCTACTCCACGGGCTTTTATAGCGTTCAATTATATTCATAGCTAACATTTACTCTATCTCAGAAATCATTAATTTCGCTCGAGCAGGTGACATGGGCCAATGTCTTTGTTTTATAGGCTGGGTATCTCTAACGTCTATCCAATGAGAAATTAGATGAAATGAGAATGAGAAAACTGGTTTAACCCAATCCATTCTGCTCGAACGACGGGAATATCTTTATCGCAGCCGATAGTCGTTGCTGTTGTTCCGACGAAAGCTTATGCAGTGTTTCCTACGCAACTTATGGATACCCCTGAATCTAATAACGCTTTATGAAGCTTGCCTTCAATCTGTATTTTTGTGTATAGTCTAATATCTGAATTAAAGAATATTGATGAAATTAATCTCTTTCGAGTGCTAAAAATATATTTTCAATATTGCCTTAAACTAAGTGTGGAACGCTTTGGTTTGAGCGCAATTTTCAAGTAATGCAGATTTCCAAATATTCATTCTCGAACGTTCTTATAATTTTCTAATCTTAAATAAAATGGTAAGAGATTCGGTGTTTAAAATTTTGAGGTTTCCGTTTGTGTAAGCATATGGGTTGTACTAATTTTGGACGCTGGTTTCCCGAAAGATGATATTTGACACATATCGGCTTCTAAACGTCTTTGATTCCACAGCCGTAGCAAAATACCCTAAACAGTCATCATACTGTTCCTATTTTATCGCAATTCCATCACACCATTTTACTACGAACTTGTACTACGTCTTGTGGATTCGGTGGGCAACCTCGGGTAGGTCAGTATTCCCAGGGATGGGTAGCCTCATCCCTGCCCCTAGACGGTAAAAAATACACAAAACAAACAGAACCTACACAACACTACATACGAATTTACTTACATGCTCACAAATGAACAGACCAGTTGGCAAACCCGGTGTTATCGGCCACAGCGTACACGCCCTTCCTGCAATGGGTGATTCAAATGGTGTTGGCTCATTGCCCTTAAGTTTGGATTGACGGCCGACTTATCCCATGACTTCGGTGATTCTGTGATTTACAGTTTTGACTTTTTATAATTATGCATATTTTATTGCGCTTATGATAACAATGGTTTCCAATAGATGGCGTTACTTGAATTTTTAATGGAATTTTAAAAATCGGACGAAATCGAAGCCTTGCCAAATACCTAAAGCTTACGGGATAGGTTAAATACTACTAGAACAAAATATTTATATATGGCGCAGGTATACTGCAAGGTTAATTTATTAATTACTAGTCCCTGTCCTACCCTATCGGAGCTCCAAAAAAGGGGTACAGAAGGGGGTAATTGACATAACACGTTTCTCCTAACTAAATACGAAAATGAATAATTGCATAAATATGTGAATAAATTATGGAATAAATACGTGAATAAATAGTTGAACAAATAGTTTACTTAATTACTAAACGAAGACATTGACAAACACATAATACTGCTTCTTAGCGGGGGCGGCGGTAATGACCATTTATTTCAACGACGACATGCACAGCGGCACCGTCTTTGGCAAGGAATAAAATATGGGCAGGTCGCAGCACTTCAGCAGCGTGCCGGAACGAACTGACTCTGTACGGTACGATTCACGGTTGGAATGATGCTGGTCGTGTATAATTCGTTCCAGAATTGGTAAATTCTGTGCCAGAGGACGGGGTGTCGTAAGGCTCGCTGCGTACAGTCAGGTGACGGAGGAGATACACCAGGGTAGTCTCTTTGGAGCATGCAGAGGCATATGCCGAAAATACAAAATTCAGGCGGCGTGACCTGCTGTTGGCCACCTATGTAAGAGACTAAAACTTATTATCTGTCTCAGGCTGATCGCTAGTGCACTTACGCCGAACTTTGTTGCTCCAAAAAATTTTAGATATCGCACCCGATGGACAATTTAACCTCTAACTCTCCTTCGTTGCCGCCCGAAAAAACGTGGTGCGCTCTATTAGCTTCTTCCTTTTTCTAAGCTCGGCTCGTGAACATTTGAACACTCTAATCCCGCCCTGCCAACTCCCTCCAATGTAGGTCACGGCGCACAGAGTAGCATGTCTCGAATAATTTTCCCCGCCAGGGTTGCATTCGGGGCTGATAATTCATCGGCGGAAAGTTCAAATGCTACACCACACGAGGATTTCGAAGTTATGCGCCGCCATGAACGATCAAAATTATCGTGCGCATTTGCTGGCTTCGCTCTCGTGGTTCCCCCCGTCAGCATCGCCCAACGTAGGCCACACCCACTCGGCAGCTTATTTATACCCTAAGGTATTTCGCATATACAACCCCCAACGATCTTCCGCCCGCGTCTTCGACCTCGTAGGAATTGTTTCCCACGGCTCTGAATTTAGCGTTAAAAGCTTCGCCGAAGTCACTCAAAACGAAATTGCGCCGGTACACTTCCTGACATGGCACTGCATGAAACGTACGTGCACGCTTGTCGTACTGCTGTCGGCTGTGCTCGTAGGGTTGGTGTAGGTGCTTTTTAACCTGTGCTTGCACGAGACTAATCTTGTCTTGTGCCCCTAGATCGGAGATCGAGTGTTCACCCATGGACCGCAATTTCCGCGCAAGCTTGCGAATCGCGACCTCAATTTCTGGCAGAAGGGCATCCCATTTCCGATGGTGCTGTTCCAAATGCGAACGGATCGCTGCTAACACCGTAGGTACCGTGGGTAGTAGATGGCCGTTTTCATATGGGCTATTCCGAATGTGTCGGTCATATTTTCAAACTTCTTGGACACAAATTGCCGGCCGTTGTCTGAGTTTCAGGTTTCAGGAACACCGAATTTGAAGAAGACTTTGTGCACCAGAAATTTGACCACGTTATCTGCCGTGGCGCCTTTCATGGCCTTTAGGAACGTGAATTTTGAAAAGTGCTCGACGACCACGTATATTCAAGCCTGACCCTTGTTTGACCTCGGATATTTTCCCAAAAAGTCTATGTATATTTTTTGGTAGGGCCGTTCCGTCCTTACCTCCTGACCTATGGATACCTGCATCGGATGGTTCGGTGCCTTCGTTTCTTTGCAGACCGCGCATCTGCCTACATAGTCCCTCCCCTGAGCAGCCACGGTACGCCAGTAAAACTGTCTTCGGAGCAAATGGAGCGTTTTTACTATGCCTCCATGAGATGCCTTCGCGTCTACGTGAGCCTGCTCTGAGTGACGAAACTAGCGACTCGGGTACCCACAATTTTCACAACGTGCCCTCGACTACGTCCATCAGTTTTTCAAATCCAGTCCGTGTGTATAGAAGTCCGTCTTGCACCTGTAAGTCTGGCAATCGTGCTTTGTTCTTGCGAACTTCTTCTACCAGCTCTTGGTATTCTTCCGCTTCAAATGCCAGTGTCTGCATCCCCAACAACTGTTCCAAATATAGCGACAGCTCCGCAACACTGCGGGACAAAGTGTCAGCGACTATATTTTCTGCCCCTTTTCGATGCTCAATTTGGAAGTCGAAATACTGCAGGCGCAAAGACCATCTCGCTAGGCGTCCATCCGAGTCTCGCAGTGACATGAGCCATTTGAGAGTGGCGTGGTCGGTGATAACCGTGAAGGGCATCATTTCGGTGTACGGCCTGAACTTTTGGACGGCTAATACCGCGGCCAGACACTCCTTCTCGGTCACCGAGTAATTAATTTGGTGCTTGTCCATCTTGGCGGAGAAGAATGCTATTGGCCTCTCATTGCCCTTGGCGTCAACTTGAAAAAGTACCGCCCCAAGTCCGAAATGAAATGCATCGCATTGAATATAAAACATATAAACGCGAGAAATCTGCATGAATCAGTACGGGAGCGGAAGTAAGCGCATCTTTCAGCTTACGTACCGCTTTGCTGCACTTAACCTAAATTTTCCTCTCGGTCTCGGTAAGTAGTGCCGCGATTTCCGCGATGTTTTTAATGAACCGTCGGTACCATCCCGGGGTCCCCAAAAAACTGCGCACTTCCTTAACGGATCGTGGTTCCGGGATTCGTTGAATTGCTGCTACGCGGTCGGAGTCAGTGCTTAAGGTACCTGCACCTATTATGAAACATAGGTACTTAAGGCTCTTGAAACAGAACTTGCACTTTTTCAACCCGATCGTCAAGTTCGCCTCCCGTAGACTTTGCGCCAACAGCCTCAAGTACTGTATGTGAGTCTCAAAATCTGGGGCGACAATCAGTAGGTCATCAGACGGCACAGTTTCTGAGCGACATTGCAAAGTCCGAAAGGCACTACTCCTCTAGCTCAATCTGCCAAAATGCGAACTTAAGGTCGACGCTGGATAAGTAATATGTCTGATCGATTCTCGAAAGTATACCTTTGATACTTGGGAGTGGATAAACGTCTTTGACGGTGACAGCGTTGAGCTTGCGGGCATCCAAGCAAAAGCGATTTTTGTCCGGCCTTCGCACAATTGTAGTGCGGTTACTCCACGGACTATCACTTACTTCGATGACTCCTAAGGCCAACATCTTATCTACCTCGCCCCAAACTACTCCAAAAGTTCAGCTATATTTTTGCCTTCGATGTTGATTTTTGCAAACACTCTTGAGTCGGCCTTTTCCCCTCTTTTTACGGCCTCGACTACGTTTCGTCTCACGGCGCGTCGCATTGTGAACCGATCACGTGCCTTTTTCACTTTGCGAGTCAGTAGTCGCATGCCTTCCAGTTACCGTGCCGCAAAAATCCTATTTCTTGCTAATCTATGTGCCCTTATCCTTTCTTCATAGGGAAGGTGCCTTATACTCCTATTTTGCATGCACTTAGTTATACTTATTCTATCGGTCTTATTATCCCCTACTTCGCGGGACCCATTCGTGAACGCGGCCACTCTGGTCACGCCCACTTTGCCGTTTCCTGTACAATCCGGACATTTTGGCGCGGAGGTATCTGGCCTTCCACAGCGGAAGCAAAAACTCTTCGCTGTTCGTTTACGCAGTCCCTCCAGTCGTGCCCTTGCTCCCCACAGTTCCAGCACCCAGGTCTTATGCTCCCCGTCTTCGCTCTGAGCTGTTCGACCTCAGGCTCGGCATCGGGATCGGTATCGAGGTCGCCCTGCAGAGAGCTGACATTTGGCTTGCCCAGCCCAATATATCTAGGAGGTGCGCTATGTGTTGACCAAGTATTACGCTAACTCAGGCTGGCCTCGATTTCGTTGCACTCCTCACGCAAATGGTCAACCGAGTAGACGTCCATGGCATAGGCATATCGTGCTATAGAGTCCCTTAAGCCTTTTTTTTATTAATTTGATTAACCTCGATTCGGGGAGTGGCGTTTCTAGGCGCGATGCCATGACCATCATTGCCTGTATGAAATCGTTTACCGGCTCTCCAGGAAGTTGTTGGCGCTATCCTAACTCTTGCATTCTGTCAACGTCATCCCAGCTACATCGGAATCTTGCCAGCAGGGCCCTACGGAGGTCGTCCCAGCCGATAATCGGCCGTTGCCTCACATGGAGCCAATACCATTCTCTAGCCCGCCCAGTTACTAGAACATGGAAATTCCGGAGAACTTCGTCCCACGGACACTGAAATTGCTTTTGTAGGTATTCCAATTTGAAGACAAAGTCTTCAACGGATCCCCTGTCATTCGACCCGTGAAAAGACGCTTCCAATTTATCCAATTTGGTCCTAGACTGGCCTGGGGGTGGTCTAGGGGCTGGCCGCCGGTGACTTTCGTCCCTTTGAAATTCCCCTCCCGTTTGAGTCTGTCTACAGTCACCGATTCTTTGATTATCCCGTCGTCTATTGTCCGGTCCTGGATTTCGCCACTCCCACACTTGCTCTCTACTTAATCCGCTCGAGGTGATAGACCTCTCGGGCTTCAGCGGTGGCCTAGGAGCTGATATGGCACTAGTATGCCTTTTTGGCACTGCGCCCTGATGCGCCTGTCCCGATACCGGACTTGGACCTGCACTCTCCCGCTCTGGCTCGCATGGGAGCTGAATGTGACCAGTGGGTGGTTGGGTAGGTCGAACGAAATCGTTGATGGCTTTCATCATTTCCTGAATTTCCTATTCCCGCTTCCAACGACTGTCGATACGTTTCATGGGCCTGGAAAAGAGCGACATTTATAGCGGACGCCATGTCTGAGCGAGAAACTAAAGTCAATTAATGACGGATTCAACTCGCCCGGAGGTGGCGCTACTGGTCTTGATGGCATTCTCGTCAAACCTGTACCCCTCACTGGACGTGCTGCCTCTTCTCCCCAAGAATCTTCTGGCGCAACACTGCCTGCTCCTGATCGCAGGGGAAAGAAATGGCTGGCTTCAGACTCTGCGTTCCCCTTCCCGTCATGCTTTGGACGGCTTATTTTTAATTTTTTTGACCGAAAGAAATTGTTCTTTTATTTCCACTTAAATTTCAAATAAATATTAAATACCAGAAACACATTTCCAACACAGTTAAACAATCATACAATATAAGGGGGAATCACCATTTGCCGGAATCCGCCGTCACTCCAATCTACGCCGTCTACCAATCTGATCCACTCAACACAAAAAGTATAACTCGACGAAAACTACATTTAACTGAGGCCAACTGATTCGATCGTCAGCTATGCTGACGATCCCCAGTTAGCATTTCTCCATTTGTTACGTTTCCTGTCCAGTTTGCCTGCCGCTTCGATATCTACCGGTAGGGTGCTGCATATGGTTACTTTAAGTCTATACCATGGATCACTCTATCACAACAGAGTCTCTCCGTCGGCACCCAAACTGGTGGAAACACACACAACAAAAATACACAATTCACTTCTATCTGGTAACCCATCGCCGTCTTAATTGTCACTTATGATTTATTTGCCTGGTAGCAAACTGTACTGCTTCCAAAAGAAACGTGAGTGACCTACCGACATATCGACAATCCAGACGCGATCTAATTTCATTGCTCTGGGTGCAATTGTCCTGTGCCATATTGGCTCGACAAGTCACATTAAGCACAATTACAGGCTATATTCGATCAAGAACAATGCTTCCGGGTGCTCCCAAGGTCGTAATCCACCGAGCAATTACAAAAAAAATTATAATAATTTGATTGTAAGCTTCGGTTTCCTACGGCCTATGGAGCAGCTTTCTGCGCTGCGAGGCATTGTTGTTTTGCCATATTTATTTATACATTTTTTTTTATGCATCTCCCTTATCATGCTGATCACCGACCGTCGTTTCCTCGAACTGACTGTAGTGATCCTGATGTTTTCAAAAAAAAATATTGGGCGCAATATTTGTAACACGTCTTGTGGATTCGGTGGGCAACCTCGGCTAGCTCAGTATTCCCAGGGGTGGGTAGCCTTAACCCTGCCCCTAGGCGGTACAAAATTCCCAAAACAAACAGAACCTACACAACACAACATACAAATTTACTTACATGCACACAAATGAACAGACCAGTTGGCAGGCCCGGTGTTATCGGCCACAGCGTACACGCCCTTCCTGCAATGGGTGATTCAAATGGTGTTGGCTTATTGCCCTTAAGTTTGGATTGACGGCCGACTTATCCCATGGCTTCGGTGATTCTGTGATTTACAGTTTTGACTTTTTATAATTATGCATATTTTATTGCGCTTATGATAACAATGGTTTCCAATAGATGGCGTTACTTGTTTTTTTTAATGGAATTTTAAAAATCGGACGAATTCGAAGCCTTGCCAAATACCTAGAGCTTACGGGATAGGTTAAATACCACTAGAACAAAATATTTATATATGGCGCAGGTATACTGCAAGGTTAATTTATTAATTACTAGTCCCTGCCCTTCCCTATCGGAGCTCCAAAAAAGGGGTACAGAAGGGGGCAAATTAACTCCTAGACAGTTTTCTGCCACGCACTAGTGGCTTGAATATTTTCCAACAAAGGCTTAGATTTGGCAAAGCCTGAATGCCGGATTTGACATAACACGTTTCTCTTAAATAAATATGGGAATAAACAATTGCATAAATATGTGAATAAATTAAGGAATAAATACGTGAATAAATAGTTGAACAAATAGTTTACTTAATTACTAAATGAAGACTTTGACAAACATATAATACTGCTTCTTAGCGGGGGCGGCGGTAATGACCATTTATTTCAACGACGACATGCACAGCGGCACCGTCTTTGGCGAGATGGCCAGTGGTTTTAGCTTCGGCAAGGAATAAAATATGGGCAGGTCGCAGCACTTCAGCTGCGTGCCGGAACGAA
This sequence comes from Drosophila sordidula, assembly GCA_035047465.1. Classification (NCBI taxonomy): domain Eukaryota; kingdom Metazoa; phylum Arthropoda; class Insecta; order Diptera; family Drosophilidae; genus Drosophila; species Drosophila sordidula. Next base: position 12,410 of record JAWNPQ010000023.1, on the reverse strand, counting down.
CTCACTCTGTACGGTACGATTCACAGTTGGAATGATGTTGATCGTGTATAATTCGTTCCAGGATTGGTAAATTCTGTGCCAGAGAAAGGGGTGTCGTAAGGCTCGCTGCGTACAGTCAGGTGACGGAGGAGATACACCAGGGTAGTCTCTTTGGAGCATGCAGAGGCATATGCCGAAAATACAAAATTCAGGCGGCGTGACTTGCTGTTGGCCACCTATGTAAGAGACTAAAACTTATTTTCTGTCTCAGGCTGATCGCTAGTGCACTTACGCCGAACTTTGTTGCTCCAAAAAATTTTAGATATCGCACCCGATGGACAATTTAACCTCTAACTCTCCTTCGTTGCCGCCCGAAAAAAACGTGGTGCGCTCTATTAGCTTCTTCCTTTTTCTAAGCGCGGCTCGTGAACATTTGAACACTCTAATCCCGCCCTGCCAACTACCTCCAATGTAGGTCAAGGCGCACAGAGTAGCATGTCTCGAATAATTTTCCCCGCCAGGGTTGCATTCGGGGCTGATAATTCATCGGCGGAAAGTTCAAATGCTACACCACACGAGGATTTCGAAGTTATGCGCCGCCATGAACGATCAAAATTATCGTGCGCATTTGCTGGCTTCGCTCTCGTGGTTCCCCCCGTCAGCATCGCCCAACGTAGGCCACACCCACTCGGCAGCTTATTTATACCCTAAGGTATTTCGCATATACAACCCCCAACGATCTTCCGCCCGCGTCTTCGACCTCGTAGGAATTGTTTCCCACGGCTCTGAATTTGGCGTTAAAAGCTTCGCCGAAGTCACTCAAAACGAAATTGCGCCGGTACACTTCCTGACATGGCGCTGCATGAAACGTACGTGCACGCTTGTCGTACTGCTGTCGGCTGTGCTCGTAGGGTTGGTGTAGGTGCTTTTTAACCTGTGCTTGCACGAGACTAATCTTGTCTTGTGCCCCTAGATCGGAGATCGAGTGTTCACCCATGGACCGCAATTTCCGCGCAAGCTTGCGAATCGCGACCTCAATTTCTGGCAGAAGGGCATCCCATTTCCGATGGTGCTGTTCCAAATGCGAACGGATCGCTGCTAACACCGTAGGTACCGTGGGTAGTAGATGGCCGTTTTCATATGGGCTATTCCGAATGTGTCGGTCATATTTTCAAACTTCTTGGACACAAATTGCCGGCCGTTGTCTGAGTGGGTGGTTTCAGGAACACCGAATTTGAAGAAGACTTTGTGCACCAGAAATTTGACCACGTTATCTGCCGTGGCGCCTTTCATTGCCTTTAGGAACGTGAATTTTGAAAAGTGATCGACGACCACGTATATTCAAGCCTGACCCTTGTTTGACCTCGGATATTTTCCCAAAAAGTCTATGTATTTTTTTTGCAAGGGCCGTTCCGTCCTTACCTCCTGACCTATGGATACCTGCATCGGATGGTTCGGTGCCTTCGTTTCTTTGCAGACCGCGCATCTGCCTACATAGTCCCTCCCCTGAGCAGCCACGGTACGCCAGTAAAACTGTCTTCGGAGCAAATGGAGCGTTTTTACTATGCCTCCATGAGATGCCTTCGCGTCTACGTGAGCCTGCTCTGAGTGACGAAACTAGCGACTCGGGTACCCACAATTTCCACAATGTGCCCTCGACTACGTCCATCAGTTTTTCAAATCCAGTCCGTGTGTATAGAAGTCCGTCTTGCACCTGTAAGTCTGGCAATCGTGCTTTGTTCTTGCGAACTTCTTCTAACAGCTCTTGGTATTCTTCCGCTTCAAATGCCAGTGTCTGCATCCCCAACAACTGTTCCAAATATAGCGACAGCTCCGCAACACTGCGGGACAAAGTGTCAGCGACTATATTTTCTGCCCCTTTTCGATGCTCAATTTGGAAGTCGAAATACTGCAGGCGCAAAGACCATCTCGCTCGGCGTCCATCCGAGTCTCGCAGTGACATGAGCCATTTGAGAGTGGCGTGGTCGGTGATAACCGTGAAGGGCATCATTTCGGTGTACGGCCTGAACTTTTGGACGGCTAATACCGCGGCCAGACACTCCTTCTCGGTCACCGAGTAATTAATTTGGTGCTTGTCCATCTTGGCGGAGAAGAATGCTATTGGCCTCTCATTGCCCTTGGCGTCAACTTGAAAAAGTACCGCCCCAAGTCCGAAATGAAATGCATCGCATTGAATATAAAACATATAAACGCGAGAAATCTGCATGAATCAGTACGGGAGCGGAAGTAAGCGCATCTTTCAGCTTACGTACCGCTTTGCTGCACTTAACCTAAATTTTCCTCTCGGTCTCGGTAAGTAGTGCCGCGATTTCCGCGATGTTTTTAATGAACCGTCGGTACCATCCCGGGGTCCCCAAAAAACTGCGCACTTCCTTAACGGATCGTGGTTCCGGGATTCGTTGAATTGCTGCTACGCGGTCGGAGTCAGTGCTTAAGGTACCTGCACCTATTATGAAACATAGGTACTTAAGGCTCTTGAAACAGAACTTGCACTTTTTCAACCCGATCGTCAAGTTCGCCTCCCGTAGACTTTGCGCCAACAGCCTCAAGTACTGTATGTGAGTCTCAAAATCTGGGGCGACAATCAGTAGGTCATCAGACGGCACAGTTTCTGAGCGACATTGCAAAGTCCGAAAGGCACTACTCCTCTAGCTCAATCTGCCAAAATGCGAACTTAAGGTCGACGCTGGATAAGTAATATGTCTGATCGATTCTCGAAAGTATACCTTTGATACTTGGGAGTGGATAAACGTCTTTGACGGTGACAGCGTTGAGCTTGCGGGCATCCAAGCAAAAGCGATTTTTGTCCGGCCTTCGCACAATTGTAGTGCGGTTACTCCACGGACTATCACTTACTTCGATGACTCCTAAGGCCAACATCTTATCTACCTCGCCCCAAACTACTCCAAAAGTTCAGCTATATTTTTGCCTTCGATGTTGATTTTTGCAAACACTCTTGAGTCGGCCTTTTCCCCTCTTTTTACGGCCTCGACTACGTTTCGTCTCACGGCGCGTCGCATTGTGAACCGATCACGTGCCTTTTTCACTTTGCGAGTCAGTAGTCGCATGCCTTCCAGTTACCGTGCCGCAAAAATCCTATTTCTTGCTAATCTATGTGCCCTTATCCTTTCTTCATAGGGAAGGTGCCTTATACTCCTATTTTGCATGCACTTAGTTATACTTATTCTATCGGTCTTATTATCCCCTACTTCGCGGGACCCATTCGTGAACGCGGCCACTCTGGTCACGCCCACTTTGCCGTTTCCTGTACAATCCGGACATTTTGGCGCGGAGGTATCTGGCCTTCCACAGCGGAAGCAAAAAACTCTTCGCTGTTCGTTTACGCAGTCCCTCCAGTCGTGCCCTTGCTCCCCACAGTTCCAGCACCCAGGTCTTATGCTCCCCGTCTTCGCTCTGAGCTGTTCGACCTCAGGCTCGGCATCGGGATCGGTATCGAGGTCGCCCTGCAGAGAGCTGACATTTGGCTTGCCCAGCCCAATATATCTAGGAGGTGCGCTATGTGTTGACCAAGTATTACGCTAACTCAGGCTGGCCTCGATTTCGTTGCACTCCTCACGCAAATGGTCAACCGAGTAGACGTCCATGGCATAGGCATATCGTGCTATAGAGTCCCTTAAGCCTTTTTTTTATTAATTTGATTAACCTCGATTCGGGGAGTGGCGTTTCTAGGCGCGATGCCATGACCATCATTGCCTGTATGAAATCGTTTACCGGCTCTCCAGGAAGTTGTTGGCGCTATCCTAACTCTTGCATTCTGTCAACGTCATCCCAGCTACATCGGAATCTTGCCAGCAGGGCCCTACGGAGGTCGTCCCAGCCGATAATCGGCCGTTGCCTCACATGGAGCCAATACCATTCTCTAGCCCGCCCAGTTACTAGAACATGGAAATTCCGGAGAACTTCGTCCCACGGACACTGAAATTGCTTTTGTAGGTATTCCAATTTGAAGACAAAGTCTTCAACGGATCCCCTGTCATTCGACCCGTGAAAAGACGCTTCCAATTTATCCAATTTGGTCCTAGACTGGCCTGGGGGTGGTCTAGGGGCTGGCCGCCGGTGACTTTCGTCCCTTTGAAATTCCCCTCCCGTTTGAGTCTGTCTACAGTCACCGATTCTTTGATTATCCCGTCGTCTATTGTCCGGTCCTGGATTTCGCCACTCCCACACTTGCTCTCTACTTAATCCGCTCGAGGTGATAGACCTCTCGGGCTTCGGCGGTGGCCTAGGAGCTGATATGGCACTAGTATGCCTTTTTGGCACTGCGCCCTGATGCGCCTGTCCCGATACCGGACTTGGACCTGCACTCTCCCGCTCTGGCTCGCATGGGAGCTGAATGTGACCAGTGGGTGGTTGGGTAGGTCGAACGAAATCGTTGATGGCTTTCATCATTTCCTGAATTTCCTATTCCCGCTTCCAACGACTGTCGATACGTTTCATGGGCCTGGAAAAGAGCGACATTTATAGCGGACGCCATGTCTGAGCTTGCAACAACATGAGGCTCTGTCGCGACATTCCTGTCTTCTAGCAAGAAGCTAAAGTCAATTAATGACGGATTCAACTCGCCCGGAGGTGGCGCTACTGGTCTTGATGGCATTCTCGTCAAACCTGTACCCCTCACTGGACGTGCTGCCTCTTCTCCCCAAGAATCTTCTGGCGCAACACTGCCTGCTCCTGATCGCAGGGGAAAGAAATGGCTGGCTTCAGACTCTGCGTTCCCCTTCCCGTCATGCTTTGGACGGCTTATTTTTAATTTTTTTGACCGAAAGATATTGTTCTTTTATTTCGACTTAAATTTCAAATAAATATTAAATACCAGAAACACAATTCCAACACAATTAAACAATCATACAATATAAGGGGGAATCACCATTTGCCGGAATCCGCCGTCACTCCAATCAGCTATGCTGACGATCCCCAGTTAGCATTTCTCCATTTGTTACGTTTCCTGTCCAGTTTGCCTGCCGCTTCGATATCTACCGGTAGGGTGCTGCATATGGTTACTTTAAGTCTATACCATGGGTCACTCTATCACAACAGAGTCTCTCCGTCGGCACCCAAACTGGTGGAAACACACACAACAAAAATACACAATTCACTTCTATCTGGTAACCCATCGTCGTCTTAATTTTCACTTATGATTTATTGCCAAAAGAAACGTGAGTGACCTACCGACATATCGACAATCCAGACGCGATCTAATTTCATTGCTCTGGGTGCAATTGTCCTGTGCCATATTGGCTCGACAAGTCACCTTAAGCACAATTACAGGCTATATTCGATCAAGAACAATGCTTCCGGGTGCTCCCAAGGTCGTAATCCACCGAGCAATTACAAAAAAAATTATAATAATTTGATTGTAAGCTTCGGTTTCCTACGGCCTATGGAGCAGCTTTCTGCTCTGCGAGGCATTGTTGTTTTGCCATATTTATTTATACATTTTTTTTTATGCATCTCCCTTATCATGCTGATCACCGACCGTCGTTTCCTCGAACTGACTGTAGTGATCCTGATGTTTTCAAAAAAAAATATTGGGCGCAATATTTGTAACACGTCTTGTGGATTCGGTGGGCAACCTCGGCTAGCTCAGTATTCCCAGGGGTGGGTAGCCTTAACCCTGCCCCTAGGCGGTACAAAATTCCCAAAACAAACAGAACCTACACAACACAACATACAATTTTACTTACATGCACACAAATGAACAGACCAGTTGGCAGGCCCGGTGTTATCGGCCACAGCGTACACGCCCTTCCTGCAATGGGTGATTCAAATGGTGTTGGCTTATTGCCCTTAAGTTTGGATTGACGGCCGACTTATCCCATGGCTTCGGTGATTCTGTGATTTACAGTTTTGATTTTTTATAAATATGCATATTTTATTGCGCTTATGATAACAATGGTTTCCAATAGATGGCGTTACTTGTTTTTTTTAATGGAATTTTAAAAATCGGACGAATTCGAAGCCTTGCCAAATACCTAGAGCTTACGGGATAGGTTAAATACCACTAGAACAAAATATTTATATATGGCGCAGGTATACTGCAAGGTTAATTTATTAATTACTAGTCCCTGCCCTTCCCTATCGGAGCTCCAAAAAAGGGGTACAGAAGGGGGCAAATTAACTCCTAGACAGTTTTCTGCCACGCACTAGTGGCTTGAATATTTTCCAACAAAGGCTTAGATTTGGCAAAGCCTGAATGCCGGATTTGACATAACACGTTTCTCTTAAATAAATATGGGAATAAACAATTGCATAAATATGTGAATAAATTAAGGAATAAATACGTGAATAAATAGTTGAACAAATAGTTTACTTAATTACTAAATGAAGACTTTGACAAACACATAATACTGCTTCTTAGCGGGGGCGGCGGTAATGACCATTTATTTCAACGACGACATGCACAGCGGCACCGTCTTTGGCGAGATGGCCAGTGGTTTTAGCTTCGGCAAGGAATAAAATATGGGCAGGTCGCAGCACTTCAGCTGCGTGCCGGAACGAACTCACTCTGTACGGTACGATTCACAGTTGGAATGATGTTGATCGTGTATAATTCGTTCCAGGATTGATAAATTCTGTGCCAGAGAAAGGGGTGTCGTAAGGCTCGCTGCGTACAGTCAGGTGACGGAGGAGATACACCAGGGTAGTCTCTTTGGAGCATGCAGAGGCATATGCCGAAAATACAAAATTCAGGCGGCGTGACCTGCTGTTGGCCACCTATGTAAGAGACTAAAACTTATTTTCTGTCTCAGGCTGATCGCTAGTGCACTTACGCCGAACTTTGTTGCTCCAAAAAATTTTAGATATCGCACCCGATGGACAATTTAACCTCTAACTCTCCTTCGTTGCCGCCCGAAAAAAGCGTGGTGCGCTCTATTAGCTTCTTCCTTTTTCTAAGCGCGGCTCGTGAACATTTGAACACTCTAATCCCGCCCTGCCAACTACCTCCAATGTAGGTCAAGGCGCACAGAGTAGCATGTCTCGAATAATTTTCCCCGCCAGGGTTGCATTCAGGGCTGATAATTCATCGGCGGAAAGTTCAAATGCTACACCACACGAGGATTTCGAAGTTATGCGCCGCCATGAACGATCAAAATTATCGTGCGCATTTGCTGGCTTCGCTCTCGTGGTTCCCCCCGTCAGCATCGCCCAACGTAGGCCACACCCACTCGGCAGCTTATTTATACCCTAAGGTATTTCGCATATACAACCCCCAACGATCTTCCGCCCGCGTCTTCGACCTCGTAGGAATTGTTTCCCACGGCTCTGAATTTGGCGTTAAAAGCTTCGCCGAAGTCACTCAAAACGAAATTGCGCCGGTACACTTCCTGACATGGCGCTGCATGAAACGTACGTGCACGCTTGTCGTACTGCTGTCGGCTGTGCTCGTAGGGTTGGTGTAGGTGCTTTTTAACCTGTGCTTGCACGAGACTAATCTTGTCTTGTGCCCCTAGATCGGAGATCGAGTGTTCACCCATGGACCGCAATTTCCGCGCAAGCTTGCGAATCGCGACCTCAATTTCTGGCAGAAGGGCATCCCATTTCCGATGGTGGTGTTCCAAATGCGAACGGATCGCTGCTAACACCGTAGGTACCGTGGGTAGTAGATGGCCGTTTTCATATGGGCTATTCCGAATGTGTCGGTCATATTTTCAAACTTCTTGGACACAAATTGCCGGCCGTTGTCTGAGTGGGTGGTTTCAGGTACACCGAATTTGAAGGAGACTTTGTGCACCAGAAATTTGACCACGTTATCTGCCGTGGCGCCTTTCATTGCCTTTAGGAACGTGAATTTTGAAAAGTGATCGACGACCACGTATATTCAAGCCTGACCCTTGTTTGACCTCGGATATTTTCCCAAAAAGTCTATGTATTTTTTGTGGAAGGGCCGTTCCGTCCATACCTCCTGACCTATGGATACCTGCATCGGATGGTTCGGTGCCTTCGTTTCTTTGCAGACCGCGCATCTGCCTACATAGTCCCTCCCCTGAGCAGCCACGGTACGCCAGTAAAACTATCTTCGGAGCAAATGGAGCGTTTTTACTATGCCTCCATGAGATGCCTTCGCGTCTACGTGAGCCTGCTCTGAGTGACGAAACTAGCGACTCGGGTACCCACAATTTCCACAACGTGCCCTCGACTACGTCCATCAGTTTTTCAAATCCAGTCCGTGTGTATAGAAGTCCGTCTTGCACCTGTAAGTCTGGCAATCGTGCTTTGTTCTTGCGAACTTCTTCTACCAGCTCTTGGTATTCTTCCGCTTCAAATGCCAGTGTCTGCATCCCCAACAACTGTTCCAAATATAGCGACAGCTCCGCAACACTGCGGGACAAAGTGTCAGCGACTATATTTTCTGCCCCTTTTCGATGCTCAATTTGGAAGTCGAAATACTGCAGGCGCAAAGACCATCTCGCTAGGCGTCCATCCGAGTCTCGCAGTGACATGAGCCATTTGAGAGTGGCGTGGTCGGTGATAACCGTGAAGGGCATCATTTCGGTGTACGGCCTGAACTTTTGGACGGCTAATACCGCGGCCAGACACTCCTTCTCGGTCACCGAGTAATTAATTTGGTGCTTGTCCATCTTGGCGGAGAAGAATGCTATTGGCCTCTCATTGCCCTTGGCGTCAACTTGAAAAAGTACCGCCTCAAGTCCGAAATGAAATGCATCGCATTGAATATAAAACATATAAACGCGAGAAATCTGCATGAATCAGTACGGGAGCGGAAGTAAGCGCATCTTTCAGCTTACGTACCGGTTTTGCTGCTTCCTCACTTAACCTAAATTTTCCTCTCGGACTGCCCTTTAATGTCTCGGTAAGTGGTGCCGCGATTTCCGCGAAGTTTTTAATGAACCGTCGGTACCATCCCGGGGTCCCCAAAAAACTGCGCACTTCCTTAACGGATCGTGGTTCCGGCATTCGTTGAATTGCTGCTACGCGGTCGGAGTCAGTGCGTAAGGTACCTGCACCTATTATGAAACATAGATACTTAAGGCTCTTGAAGTAGAACTTGCACTTTTTCAACCCGATCGTCAAGTTCGCCTCCCGTAGACTTTGCGCCAACAGCCTCAAGTACTGTATGTGAGTCTCAAAATCTAGGGCGATAATCAGTTGGTCATCAGACGGCACAGTTTCTGAGCGACATTGCAAAGTCCGAAAGGCACTACTCCTCTAGCTCAATCTGCCAAAATGCGAACTTAAGGTCGACGCTGGATAAGTAATATGTCTGATCGATTCTCGAAAGTATACCTTCGATACTTGGGAGTGGATAAACGTCTTTGACGGTGACAGCGTTGAGCTTGCGGGCATCCAAGCAAAAGCGATTTTTGTCCGGCCTTCGCACAATTGTAGTGCGGTTACTCCACGGACTATCACTTACTTCGATGACTCCTAAGGCCAACATCTTATCTACCTCGCCCCAAACTACTCCAAAAGTTCAGCTATATTTTTGCCTTCGATGTTGATTTCTGCAAACACTCTTGAGTCGGCCTTTTCCCCTCTTTTTACGGCCTCGACTACGTTTCGTCTCACGGCGCGTCGCATTGTGAACCGATCACGTGCCTTTTCACTTTGCGAGTCAGTAGTCGCATGCCTTCCAGTTACCGTGCCGCAAAAATCCTATTTCTTGCTAATCTATGTGCCCTTATCCTTTCTTCATAGGGAAGGTGCCTCAGGCTCGGCATCGGGATCGGTATCGAGGTCGCCCTGCAGAGAGCTGACATTTGGCTTGCCCAGCCCAATATATCTAGGAGGTGCGCTATGTGTTGACCAAGTATTACGCTAACTCAGGCTGGCCTCGATTTCGTTGCACTCCTCACGCAAATGGTCAACCGAGTAGACGTCCATGGCATAGGCATATCGTGCTATAGTCCCTTAAGCCTTTTTTTTATTAATTTGATTAACCTCGATTCGGGGAGTTGCGTTTCTAGGCGCGATGCCATGACCATCATTGCCTGTATGAAATCGTTTACCGGCTCTCCAGGAAGTTGTTGGCGCTATCTTAACTCTTGCATTCTGTCAACGTCATCCCAGCTACATCGGAATCTTGCCAGCAGGGCCCTACGGAGGTCGTCCCAGCAGAAAATCGGCCGTTGCCTCACATGGAGCCAATACCATTCTCTGGCCCGCCCAGTTACTAGAACATGGAAATTCCGGAGAACTTCGTCCCACGGACACTGAAATTGCTTTTGTAGGTATTCCAATTTGAAGACAAAGTCTTCAACGGATCCCCTGTCATTCGACCCGTGAAAAGACGCTTCCAATTTATCCAATTTGGTCCTAGACTGGCCTGGGGGTGGTCTAGGGGCTGGCCGCCGGTGACTTTCGTCCCTTTGAAATTCCCCTCCCGTTTGAGTCTGTCTACAGTCACCGATTCTTTGATTATCCCGTCGTCTATTGTCCAGTCCTGGATTTCGCCACTCCCACACTTGCTCTCTACTTAATCCGCTCGAGGTGATAGACCTCTCGGGCTTCGGCGGTGGCCTAGGAGCTGATATGGCACTAGTATGCCTTTTTGGCACTGCGCCCTGATGCGCCTGTCCCGATACCGGACTTGGACCTGCACTCTCCCGCTCTGGCTCGCATGGGAGCTGAATGTGACCAGTGGGTGGTTGGGTAGGTCGAACGAAGTCGTTGATGGCTTTCATCATTTCCTGAATTTCCTATTCCCGCTTCCAACGACTGTCGATACGTTTCATGGGCCTGGAAAAGAGCGACATTTATAGCGGACGCCATGTCTGAGCTTGCAACAACATGAGGCTCTGTCGCGACATTCCTGTCTTCTAGCGAGAAGCTAAAGTCAATTAATGACGGATTCAACTCGCCCGGAGGTGGCGCTACTGGTCTTGATGGCATTCTCGTCAAACCTGTACCCCTCACTGGACGTGCTGCCTCTTCTCCCCAAGAATCTTCTGGCGCAACACTGCCTGCTCCTGATCGCAGGGGATAGAAATGGCTGGCTTCAGACTCTGCGTTACCCTTCCCGTCATGCTTTGGACGGCTTATTTTTAATTTTTTTGACCGAAAGATATTGTTCTTTTATTTCGACTTAAATTTCAAATAAATATTAAATACCAGAAACACAATTCCAACACAATTAAACAATCATACAATATAAGGGGGAATCACCATTTGCCGGAATCCGCCGTCACTCCAATCAGCTATGCTGACGATCCCCAGTTAGCATTTCTCCATTTGTTACGTTTCCTGTCCAGTTTGCCTGCCGCTTCGATATCTACCGGTAGGGTGCTGCATATGGTTACTTTAAGTCTATACCATGGGTCACTCTATCACAACAGAGTCTCTCCGTCGGCACCCAAACTGGTGGAAACACACACAACAAAAATACACAATTCACTTCTATCTGGTAACCCATCGTCGTCTTAATTTTCACTTATGATTTATTGCCAAAAGAAACGTGAGTGACCTACCGACATATCGACAATCCAGACGCGATCTAATTTCATTGCTCTGGGTGCAATTGTCCTGTGCCATATTGGCTTGACAAGTCACCTTAAGCACAATTACAGGCTATATTCGATCAAGAACAATGCTTCCGGGTGCTCCCAAGGTCGTAATCCACCGAGCAATTACAAAAAAAATTATAATAATTTGATTGTAAACTTCGGTTTCCTACGGCCTATGGAGCAGCTTTCTGCTCTGCGAGGCATTGTTGTTTTGCCATATTTATTTATACATTTTTTTTTATGCATCTCCCTTATCATGCTGATCACCGACCGTCGTTTCCTCGAACTGACTGTAGTGATCCTGATGTTTTCAAAAAAAAATATTGGGCGCAATATTTGTAACACGTCTTGTGGATTCGGGTGGGTAGCCTTAACCCTGCCCCTAGGCGGTACAAAATTCCTAGAACAAACGGAACCTACACAACACTACATACAAATTTACTTACATGCACACAAATGAACAGACCAGTTGTCAGGCCCGGTGTTATCGGCCACAGCGCACCCGCCCTTCCCGCAATGAGTGATTCAAATGTTGTTGGCTCATTGCCAACATTTGGATTGACGGCCGACTTATTCCATGGCTACCCTTACACTCACTCGCGATTCATTTTCTGTGATTTGCAGTTTTCACTTTTAATAAATATACATATTTTGTTGCGCTCATGATAACAATGGTGTCCAATAGGTGGCGTCACTTGAATTTTTAACGGAATTTTAAAATCGCACGAATCCGAAGCCTTGCCAAATACCTAGAGCTTACGGGATAGGTTAAAACCACTAGAACAAAATATTTATATATGGCGGAAGTATACTGCAAGGTTAATTTATTAATTACTAGTCCCTGCCCTTCCCTATCGGAGCTCCAAAAAAGGGGTACAGAAGGGGGCAAATTAACTCCTAGACAGTTTTCTGCCACGCACTAGTGGC